>JAGKTI010030593.1:0-12348 GCA_018397915.1 Birgus latro
CAAGGAAATCGTCTGAGCATGGAAGTGGCTTACTTGGTCAGATGGTTGTAAGGCATGACTCTTCCAGGATGGGAGGATGGGTCAGTGACAATGGGAGGCGCTTAGACTATCCATGTTAGGAAAACACATGTCTAACATAATAGGAGGAGGAAAATAATGGTTGGAAGAAACACAGAAATATCAAGAAGAGAAGTAAGACAGAAGAGAAGAGGGGGTCATTAAGGAGAGAAAGACTGGAGACAAAAAAAAAAAAAAAAAAGCCTCTCTTAATCGCCTCTTACGATGGGCAGGGATTCAGGGGAAGTATTCGGATGATTTTGACAAAACCATAACATCAGAGTCCTAAGAAATAATAATGGGAATCAAATCAATACACCGGTAAGTCAGTTTTCTTCTGTGGTTTCTTCCACATTTTAAAATATGCAAGATATTGTGGGGTGGTCTGATTACGTTTTGTCCATTAAATGCGATGCGTTTTCGCTTCTCAGTGGTACATTATCATCACGGGCAGTATGCTTTTGTTTTTGCTTGTGCACTATGGGCTTGATGCAGCCAATAAGAGGGCCAGAGGGGAATTCTGTGTTTTCACATTTGAATGGACTCCGCCGACAATTACGTATAAGATTGGATATTGGTCTCTTGCTTGAACGACATGGCTTGAAAAATCATCCATTTCTTTCTGTTAGACATTAAAAGAACAAGGTTGGGGTTAATGTATACCATACAAAACCATCACACCACATCAGATCCATCAGTATCTAGCTTATTTTTTATTTATGGACGAAATGTCGCAGAAGAAGGTTGATTTAGAACTGTACAATGTATTGATTCCGTTATTTTGCAGGAGTCTGGAGTTGCTGTTTATAAGCATTTACCATTCTTTCCCCCTTCTCCAGAAGCACATGTTCATAAATGACGCTTTCAACAATACCATTCCAAAGCTGTGAACAGAGAATCCCCAACTTACGGCCCAAACTGGTTTGGCTCAAAAATCTCCAAAAATCCAGTTATGCAGTACTTTTGCTACCCAACCCTTGCTTGGGTCTTCTGTTCTCCTTAATTTCTAAACAGGCTTAAGCTTACATTACTTAGTTCGAACTTCTCAAAATTTGATTTTAAAAATGAAAATCAGAAGGACTGTAAACTCGCTGATTTCAAACCTGTACGTGAAATCCATTATGTGTTGTTCCCCTCCAGGTTTACCAGATTTTTTTTTTTTTTTTTTTTTTAGCTCAAAGCAATCCTGAACTCGTTTTACATTCTTTAGGATTTTTGGTTGTTTGGTCCCTTAACTTACCATTACCGTTTCGTTTGGTCCCTTAACTTACCATTACTGTTTCGTTTGGTCCCTTAACTTACTATTCCATCATATTCCACTACCAATGAACCACACTGCACGCCTGGACCCAAACACACCGGTAATACGCCTTAACTTGCTGCCCATGATAAATATGAAAGTATCTCAACATTACACAGCCACATAAACTAATACTTACCTAATTATCTGAGGCCTAAAGGGAGGGTAAAGGGATGTGTATAGCATATTTCTCCACACGAACCGCCATGCCCCACACCCTACGTTCTCCACCTTCTCGTTTGAAAATGGAGGAACAGTCGGAAACATTGTACATTCTCATGCTCGGGGACCGTGATTTTACGAGTACTATGACCACATTGGAAGACTAAATTTAATGTTGATACTATTGGAAATGTTCTATATATTTTCTGCTTATTCTTAACTAGGTAGACTGTTGTCCGAAAATAGATCTACTGGGAAGAGCTAATAAGAAGGCTGTACCTGTTAATCTTTGCCATATTTGAGAGTCCTCCAAAGTGGCATGGAAGTCCACTTGTTTTCACGTTTTTCATTCATGCAGCTACCAAACTTTCACAACCAAAATAGGGTAAATAGTAGATTGGAATTATACAAAACAAAATTATTCCTGATAATTAGCGACAACGGAGATCAAAGAAAGTGACCAAGAACTCATCTGTCTTCATATATTTCTGTTGTTGTTGGTCGATTTCCCTCCCCTCAACCTGAGCACAAACCTGTAACAGGGATTCGGTGAGCCTAAGTGAATTTCTATGTTCATAACCTGTCATGGCAGCTGTACATGTAATGCCAAGGCCTCCCATCCTGGGTGGTAGTGCCGGTAGATCCCTCTCTTCTGGTGAAGGGACGTGGTTATTGGTCAGTGATGGGAGGAATGATTCCCTAATGGCATCCTCCAGTGGTTGTAGCAGCAACTCAATGTCGGGGATGGCCCGCATCACGAAGTTCATTTGTGTTTTACAGCACATATAAATGCGCTCTATGTTGCATGGGATTGTTTTTGCATGGCTGGATAGTACGTGCACTTGTTCTACCCATGTCTTTATCTTATCACTCAAATATTCATCTTTGACTTCCTATGTCCCAGTCACTGCACCTAGATGCCAATGACCTTTTGTCAGTCACCGTCGTGTGAAGGCCTCATGTGCATCTTGATGGTAAGCGGGTTTTACAGCCAAGATGGACCCACTCTTATTAGGGCCATGAGATGTTACAAGATTCCACCGTTTCCTCACATCTTCCACCTTCCCAGCACCTTTGAGGTCATCTGCACAGGCTACTTGTTTTACGCTGGTGGCCTCGCATTTGACTACTAATACTACTGCTACAAATAATAATAATAATAGTAGTAGTAGTAGTAGTAGTGACATGTGGAGAGAATGGAGAATGAAAGACTGACAAAGAGGGTGTATGTAGGTGAGGTGGAGAGAGGGAGAGGGAGGGGAAGACCGAGGATGAGGTGGAGGGATGGAGTTGAGAGGTATGTGAGGGAGGGGGGAGTGAGCTGGGGGAAGGGTAGGCAAATGGTGGGTGACAGAGCGACTTGGAGGCGTTTTGTCTGCGGCCACCCTTTGCGGGATTAGGGCGTCGGGCTATAGATAGATAGTAGTAGCAGTAGTAGTAGTAATAATAACTAGGACACCGTAAAATTGTCTAAGGACAATTGTGTTAAAGAAAAACTTGCCCCAGCCATTGCCTAGCCTGAGACTATTGCTTGCCTTGCCAGCACAGGTAACTGATCTTGTGCATGTCACCTTTGCTCATCACTGTCTATTAGTCCACCAAGGTTGGTGGCTGTGGCTTTAATCCTTCATGGAAAATTAGCTAAAATCCGGAGTATCCAAAAAGTCCCAATTTTTGACCCTAGACGATCTCAGAGAGTAATCCGCCGATTGGAACCATATATTCCTTTCCGCACTGCGTCCGCCTTAAGGATGTATTGTGGTAAAATTTCAGCTCGCTAGCTTAAGTGGTTTCTGAGATAGCGTCCCGGAATCTTTTGTGTGTGTGTGTGTGTGAATAATATCCGGTGATACGGCTGATGGCCTGTCATCATATTTGGCCAGAAGGCGCAGCTGGCTGATTAACCTGACAAAGTTTGAAGTCTGCAAGCCAAAGAGCCTAACATAAATGGTTAGTTACTTCGAAAGCGGAAAGAATCGTAAGAATATTGACTAAAACAAGAAAACTTCCCAGACGGATATGGCAAGTTTGGACAATAGTAAAAGGTAAAGGACCCAGGCCAGTGGAGTGCATCCAGACCCTAAAATAACATCAATACCGTCATCATTATCATCATTAGTGTATCATATCGTGTTGTTTATAAAGGCTCCAACATGTCTGCATGTGTCTGCCTTGGTCACCTAATGGTGGCTCTCCATGCTGCTCGATCTCTGGCAGCCACCCTATTCAGTCCCCTATCCTTGAGGTCACACTCTATGACATCGTCCCAGGTCTTTTTCGGTCTGCCTCTCACAACCCTACCCTCAACGTTCACAATTACCTGCCGGCTGCCGCACTCAAGTGTCATCCCCCACCACCTCACATACCCAAACCACCTCAATCTACCCCTCCTCATCCCAGCAGCAATACATTCAAGTCCCATCCTTCATCCCAACTCCTCGATCCCAAACTTTCTCATTGCCCACATTGCCGCCTCCCTAGGGACTCTGTCAAAGGCCTTCTCCAAATCAACAAACACAAAGTACAAATCCCTTTTCTTTCGTACATATTTTTCCTGTAGCTGTCGAACATTGAATTTGGCATCAGCGGTCCCATTGCCTGGCATAAACCCAGCCTGCATCTCATCAATGTACACTCTTTCCCTTATTATAACATCTAGGACTCTCTCTCCATTACCTTCATTATCTGGTCCAAAAGTGTTATGCCTCTATAATTTCCTCTACATTTACAGTCACACTCTTTAGCTAATCATCTGGGACAACAACACACTCATATAAAATTGTATTTATCAGGTCAGTAACTAACCCCACTCCAATATCTCCTGAGGCCTTCAGCAGACACCCAGCTGTCAACCCAGACACACATGAGGCTATCCCCCAAACTGCATCCTGCCTATTGCCCTACTCACAGTAGCAGTGTCAAAGGCCAAGGCCAAACACTGGATCTGCTGGCTCCAAACCTTCCCCGTTCCAGTCGAACTCCTCATTCAGCAACCGATTGTAATGCTCTCTCCATTGTTCACCACTTCCTTTCCTTCATTCTTCACACTGCTCACCTGTGATGTTCCCGTATTCCTTCATCTAATTTACCATCTTAAACATCATACTTCCTTTCCACACTATTTAGGTTATCCAGCAAAAGTCTCTGAGACTCAGATTTTGCCCTGTATACCTCTTTTCTGGTCCTACGCTTGACAGCCAAGTATTCTTCTTGTTATCACCCTATTCCATTCCCGAAAAAGCCCCCTCTTGTCTCCTTAATCATCATTATCATTATTGTCATCACTGGTATCATCGTCATCATCACTGTTATCCCCATCATCAACATCATTATCATCATCAATATCAGTACCATCATCATTATCATTACCATTATCATCAATATCATTACCATCATCATTATCAGTTATCATCATCATCATCATTATCATTACCATCATCATCACTGTTAGTTCCATCATCATCAACATCATCTACATCACTGTTATCATCATCATAATCATCAACATCACTGTTATCATCATAATCATCAACATCACTGTTATTATAATCATAATCATCATCATCGTTATTATCACTGTTATTGCCATCATCATCGTCATCATCATCATCACCATCACTTATCACCATCATCATCATCACTTATCACCATCATCATCAAGACCAACATCACCATCACTTATCACCATCATCATCATCACTTACACCATCATCATCATCACTTATCGCCATCATCATCATATCATCATCATTATCGTTATCCCCATCATCATCATCATCAGCCTATATGTCGATCCGCTGCATGATAAAGGTTTCATTTGTTTGTACGGTAACAATCTCTCTCTCTCCCTCTCCCTCTCTCTCTCTCTCTCAAAGGATTAAGAAAATTTCCGAAGGAGCGTACCGCGTGACCTCTCCCCCTCCTCCAAGCGTATTGTTTGCCTCGTTTTGATGTTTTTAAGACTAAATCGCTAATGGAAGAGGTGTTACGAAACCTCCAAGGCCATGGAATGAAAGTCGACTGTTACTAAGTAAGGATGTGTACCTCATACGAGAGAGAGAGAGAGGGAGAGTCTATAATGGAGGTACGTAGCCCACAGAAATATTATTAATGATAAGGTCACAGTAATTAAAATCCCAAGAGGAAAAAAATCCACGCTTTTCCCCTCCCGCCCATCTCTCTCTCTCTCTCTCTCTTGCCACACCCATACCCACGTCCCCAAATCCCAGGGCGTATTTTATCCTCTTTCTGTATTTTTGTCTTATGTAATTCTTTCTCCCCTTTTCATTAGCTTATATGCGCACTCTAATTTGTGTAATCAAAGTTGTTTTCGTTGTAAATAGCAAATGTACACTGTTGACAAGAGCAAATGTTTGTGTAATAATTAGCGCGAAACGGTACGTAGGACCTTGAGAATTCAGAAAAAAAAGAAGTACGTCTCAGTTATCTCCCTGTTGTATTTCTCATATTTCATTTTCTACAGTACTGTAGACTGGTTTGCGTGTATACTGAGTCTAACTTATATCCTGTAACACAAGTCAATAGCAGAGGAACTCGATAATTAATACTACAAAATAAATAAGCTTGCTAGTGAATGGAATTCCTAAAGGTATTCTGATGAACGATAACCACCGTTTCTATTTTCCTTTATACATCGCATTTGCGATTGAATTCATCAATATTCCAAGGCGATGGTGCTTCATGGCATTTGACAAGTGAGTTTATGGGAGTTGACTATACAAAAAGGCACTTGGAGATTTAAATGAGGGTATGTAAGAATCCCGCATTCCTCAGCTTTCATTTGATAGCCTTGGGGCCCTTAAAGGTGCCAGGTGTATTTCCTTGGTAGCTCCGTTATGGCATCAAGGTCATATTTAGGCGAAATTATTCTTTAATTATGCATGTTTTTTATTCATTGAGAGGATAGTTTGTGCGATAAATAGATGAGAAAAGCGTTATTTAAATGTTGTAGTCCTAAGCGAGGGCTTCGAGGTGCCATATTGACAACTGTTTATACGAATTCTTATCATTTTACAGTAAATCCTAATGAATGCTTACAGACATCCGACATCATATAAGTTGTTGATGAATATGAGCAAAACTGACACTGGAATATAGTTTGGAAAGCGGTTTGTTTGCATTCCAATAAATGAGATCTGGCACCTCAGCACTGGCGGCCATGTTGGATGTTTCCGTTCGGAGGATTATAGTGAAATCCGAGTATTTTAGTGGATTAACCAGGTAAACAAGCAGAAAAACCGTAATCTTCGCCAGCCCGTTGATAATGAAACTCGATCCGGAGGGAATTTGAATAGAGGAACATATAATTAAGTGGAAATAACCCAGAATATTTGAAAATGCTGTGAGTTGTTTCGTAGCCTGGCTTTATCTGTGTCAAGTGAAAATTCTCGCATTTTCTCGTGCGTCTCGGTCTTTTAGCATTGTTTCGTGGCCCTGAGACTATTTCCCAGCCCCTTGGAATGTTGTAAATGGGTTGAATAATCAGTGTTTTGTGTAAAAGAATGTAATGCAAGAAAATGGTGCATGGAGAGGCTAGTGAACTTCAGAAATACTTGCGCGGGTTGAGTACTTTGCGTTTTCTACGCCATACATTTGGGTATTTTGAGTATATTTGAAGGTTTTTGTGCATGACTAGTTGATAAATATGTAAACTTAATAGCACATAGATGGACTGTCATAGGATACAGAGAAATCTTGAAAAGCAGTGATAATATGCAGTTCCCCGAGGCAGTATCTTTGGACCTTTTAAACTTTTTTGGTGTCAGGTGATATGCTGGTTAGATTTTCAGTGGTGTTTTAATTGTATACTGTTGAGATTGATTAAAAGCTCCATGATGGTTGCAGTTTTTGAGTGTGGGAAGTGTTTTGCATGCTTCCAGCTCTGATGTGGGTAGTATTTCAGGTTGATCTGGGCTGTTTTCTTTTATTAATGTAAATGAAAACAT
Organism: Birgus latro; assembly: GCA_018397915.1. Classification (NCBI taxonomy): domain Eukaryota; kingdom Metazoa; phylum Arthropoda; class Malacostraca; order Decapoda; family Coenobitidae; genus Birgus; species Birgus latro. The sequence continues at coordinate 7,486 of JAGKTI010030593.1, forward strand.
GTTATTGTTGGCATCTGTAAGGACGTTATTATTTTCAGTTTTGATTTACTGCTTAAGATATGCCTTAGCACTGATTTTTTCTAAACCAGTTGTTTGATTCCATTTTTAAAATTTATTCTTACAAGATATCAGATTTTTATTTAATTTTGGAGAATTACCAGAATGAAGGAGCTTTGTGGACGTGATGGGAAGCGTTAGGAGAAACACGTGAAGGTGGTTTGGGCATATGGAGAGGATGGAGAGTGAAAGACTGACGAGGAGCAGGAATGTGAGTGGGCCGGAGGCGGCGAGACAGAGAGGGGGGCCGAGGATGAGGGGGAGGGATGGAGTGGAGGGGTACATGTGGGAGGGGGGTGTGAGTTGGGAGCGGGATAATGAAATGGTGGGGGACAGAGCGACATGAAGGTGATTTGTTTGTGGCCACCCCATGCGGGATTGAGGCGCCTGGCAATAGATAGATAAATAGACCAGAGATTTCCTTTTGCCAGTCAGTATATCACACATTGTACATATTATTTTCTATGAAGCATGTTTAAAAGTGAATACTAACAGCAGCAAGTGAAATTTCAGGTGATTAAGATCAGACCAGGTGTTTTGATTTGAAGCCATACAGTTTTGTTTGGCAAACTGGCAGAGCAGTAAGATGTGTATTAAGACCCTTGACACACTTGCCCCTGGACATGTGGTCGCCATGAGGAAATGAGGCTCAGGGGTCCATCCAACATCCAGACATGAATACTACAGCAGCTGTAACCCAGTGCTTCGTTTCATCTCGTCGATCACATGTTTCGTATGTGTGTGTGGGCACACCCCTAGCCAGTCATGTTGTATAGGTTTAGGTTTAGGCAATGCTAGCTTAGGTTAGGTTATACTCCTGGTAATACCTAAGCTAGCCTGTCTCAATCTAAACTAAAGAATTGGCCCACATGTCACACTGGTATGCTAGCAGGACGAACATGGCTTATTGCATCACTCAAATAAAACAAACCATCAGGCAGTACCAATTTCAGCGGAAGTTACTGGTACTTTTCACTTTGGAGTACAGTATACCGGCATTTTATAGAGAATAATACTGAGTAGAATGCGAGGTATATAAATTGGCTAGAGGAAATCACCAAATCTAATAGCAGTCTGAAAGCATTAGTTGGCTGTAAAAATATGGTAGGTCATGTGATTGAATGGGTAAATAGGGTACTGATGTGTAGCAGATACGCATGTACTGTAACGGCTAGCTTGCATGCGTGACATTGGCCAGTACTGTACAGTTTATTCAAGCTCTGTTTTATGTGTCCTGAAGGGCCGAGGGACACTATATCCAGTCACTGGATAATTTATCTGCCTCCGTCCATTGCTTTATTCATGAGTTTAGGTATGGAAGCCTTGTATGTAGCGTGAAAAGTGCTTGTGAAAACTGCTGCAGTGGTTGGGTTTGTTTGTGAGTGTGTTTACTGGATATCACTGAGGGAACTAGGCATACAGCAGGGGGCAGACATGGGAAGTCACATAAAATGACAGTGCTACACCATCTTAAAATGTCCACCTATGGGTGGGATTGAACCCAGATCAATAGAATGTGAGTGCAAATGGGACCTAAATCCCAGAATCTTATGTCACGAATGCCACATCTAAATAATTAACAGGATTATAGGTTAGCACATTTTAAAACCTTTTAATTGGGCACCCCGTGTGGGATTGAGGTGTCTGGCAATAGATAGATGAAAACCTTTTAATGGTGCTGAAGAGAGTACTTTACCATACAGGTACTTTACATTCATATGGTAGCTCTGACATAACCAAGCAGCTCCATTGTTTAGTTATATAAACATCCCTCAACTTCCGTCCCTCAGGAGGAGGATAGTGGACTGCAAGAGGAGGGTAGCTTCAGCCTGCAGTTCACCAGATTCACATTCATTTGAGTCTGAGACCACACCTACATCCTTTGTCATGCTGGGACAGGGACGTACAGTATTAGGCAAAATGAGATACAGGAGTCAGGTCGGGAAGTAGCCTATTGTACCAAAGGAATTGTGGGTTGTGACAGGAGGAGCTGAAAGTGAGAAGGTATAATCAGTCTGTGTTCACCTGACAGAACTGGGCCACTCCCACAGCTGAAATACTGTACAAGGTTGTGAACTTGTAGTTGCATGAAATTCAGTGAACCTTGGTTGTGAGTTAGGAGTGAGTCTTCTTGGTAAGCTACTGTAGCTACTAATAAAGTCAACCCTGCATCAAAAATGGGTTAAGGATGTCTCTCAGGTCAGGCCTAAATTAATTACCATACATTTTAGTACAGTATATTGATTTTTCCCTGTACATCCATTATTGTTGTGCCCAAGACTTATATGAACGTGAACTTGGTGAACTGCAGGAAATTGGCCGCTTCAGTTCAATGCTCCCAGAGATCTGTTGTTGAGGGGATAAAGGATTGTTTGTATTGTTAGAGTGACACGAGTGTGTTGTGGCTTGTTGGGCCTCATTATTTGTACGTGAGGGTATACTGGAGTGTTCATGAGTTGTACCGTATTGTGTCAGTGCAGTATGAGATGTAAAGCTTAATGACTGACCCTGTTCTGTAAGCTAGTATGGTGGACTTGATTAGGCTGTATGACTGGATGTTTAAAAATTACTTTGCCTTAGCTAGAAATCCTAGTCTGGTGGGATGTGTTATGTAGAGCAGCATACCGGACTTCATTAGGTGGTGTTGTGAAGTAGCTACCTTATGATATTGATGAAACAGACATGCATGATGTAGCTGCATGTATAGTAATGCTGTGCTGCTCTTCCAGGGCGTGTATGATGGGCTGCGGTGCGGTCTGATGCCAGCAGCTGCCGACACCCACGTGCCCCCCATGGCCCCACCCCCTCCCCATCAGGTAAAGACTGGCCTGCCCCGGCCACCCCCACACCACCCTCCACCCTCCCTGGCATCCTACCCTGCCCCTGGACCCCAACGTGGGCCACCCCAGCCCACGGGTCCCCTGCAAAATGGTCCTCCGTCCCACCGTGCCCCACCTCTCCAACCCCCAGGCCATCGTGGACCACCGGGGCCGCCAGGACCACCTGGACCCCATAGACCACCTGGTGGACCCCAGTACCCACATTCTGGTGTGCCCCATCCCCCAGCTTACCCTGAGCCTCCCAGGTACCCAGGCCCACCCCCAGGTCCACACCCTGGTTCACATCCTGGGCCAGGGGAGGAGGGAGACCAGGGTCGGGATGGTGGGGCAGGGCCGAGTATTGGGTCAGGGATGGAGAAGGAGCTACAGGCGCTGGACCGCAGTGAGCTGGTGGCCAGGGTGGTGCGGGGTGAGGGTGAGGCCAGGGAGTTGCGCCTGGCATGCATCAGCCACACCAACGAACTGCGCCAGTTACGACACACACAGACCAGGCTCACCGATGACAACCAGGTCAGTCACAGCTCACACACCCTGTACTCTGTCCACTTTAACTTGGCGTAAAATTGCCATGTCTCTGTATTCAACGCTGAATGGTAGGAAGAAATAAAGTACTGTACTAGATTATGTTGTTTGTCATGAAGTGCTATGGTAAAAGGTGTAGAGCTTTAGTACAATACAGTATTGTCATATTTTGCCATTAATCTGAGTGAATTAGGTTGCAGAAGGATGAAAAGCTCCTTCAGATTGAAATGAATGAATTCTGGAACTGTATGTGCAGTTCTGTTTTCATTTAACCTATTGAGCCCATGGATGTCTTTAATTTTATTCTTGCCATCCCTAATGATTTGATTCAGCATAATGAGGCTTTGAACTGGAGGAGTTAGGTAAAGGCTTGCCTTCATTGACTCCTTCAGAACTAGTGGTCCTCGTACTGGTAATCAATTTTTTCTGGTGTTCCTTATCAATGACATTTATCATAAACTGAAGGGGTTAAAGGATTAATCACACAAGTCATATCTACAGTACTTTCTCTCATCTCTGCTGACGTGCTTATTCACATCCACATAACTTTACAGGAACTTGTGCACTACTCAGATACTTTGTCTTTGCCACCATTTGGATTTTGTCACACCTGCCTAACATATGTAGGCCTAATTGATAAGTGGAAATAAGGCACAAGGTTTGAACTGTTATTTTAGCAGTTAGTTCATTATCTTGATTACATGTTTCTGGCAAGTTTATCTGCACCCCTTAACTGTAACTCCCATCCCACTATTGTAGATATTATATAGGCATTAGTATATATCTCATAACAATGTACAGGATGTAGTGTCTGATTTCACATGATATCTGTACACAGTCTGTTGTCCCAGACTATCAAGAATCCTAACATATGATGTTTCTCAAAATATCCTCATAGTCCAAACAACCAAGAAACTCATGATGTATTCAAACATGTGGAAGCCCACAGGAGATCAATTAGACACTGCTACCTTACCTAAACATCCTTTCCCACCAGTATATAATGGCAGAGAGGAGCCCTTCACAGCAGAGAAGGGGATAGAGAATGCCTGAGAGCACAATTAGGGCAAAGTAAGGAGAAAGGGGAGACTGGCCGTCATGCTAAGCTCGTTTGTAAATCACTATCAAGATAACTGTACAATAAAACTCAGTAACCCAAGAGTGCTGTAACTCACCTTCGTTGATAAGACGTCTCATGACCTTATTCTGGTTGTAATAAATAACCCATCATCGACTTCCCAACAAGTACCTCCGACCACGCTACTGAGATTGGTGGCAGCGGTAACAATGAACCCATCTACGAAAAACTGTTAAACTACAATAAATTACTACAATAAATCATGTCACCGAGATTAGTGACAGCGATGAGCTACGATAAACCACGTCATCGAGATTGCTGACAGCGGTGAACATCCTTTCCCACCTGTATATAATGGCACAGAGA
>JAGKTI010030594.1:0-12348 GCA_018397915.1 Birgus latro
AGACATACAGAAATGACAGTGAGTAGGTGGATGTGCAGTGCGTCCCTAAATGTGAGGCCTGGAGGGGCTGGGTGTATGATGGAAGAATTGAGGGGAAGGGTGGGACTGGAGTGAATTGGTGTTGTGATGAGGTTAGGTTGATAGAGATGGTTTGGGCATGTGGAGACAATGAAGGATGACAGTTGGGTGCAGAAAGTGAGAAGTGTTAATGTTTGGGGTAGGATTGGGACAGGCAGACTGAAAAAGACCTGAGACGAAATCATTGAGTGTGACCTCAGAGATTAGGAACTGAATCGGGAGGCAGCTAGAAATTGAGCAGCATGGAGAGCCACCTTTATGTGACCAAGGTAGATGCATGCAAATATATGGATCCTTTACACACAAAGCAAAACGATACAGTGTTATCATGTTCTTTATTATAGCAGTTTTCATTATCACTCCTAGATGAAATTTTGCACTCCTGCCATTATTGCTCATTTTTTGGCTAAAAAACTTTGTTATTACACACCTAAGCTGGTTTGTGCCAACAGTGATGGTGCAAAATCTCAGGTTTCTGATGGCTTTGAAGGATTCAAAGATGAGGCCCTGCTTGAGGTGTTAATTCCAGGGGTTGAAGACCACTAACTCGTCATCCCATAGTCTCAGTACCCCTTACCTCAAAGTCTATCACAGGTTTCTATATGGTACATGTTTCTTATTTTGCTCATTCCATCATTTTCTATGAACCTTACCATCCTGTGTGTGTTTCTAATACTTACCATAACAGGATGTATGTATTTAGTAGGTCTAAATTGTTGTAAGAGGGATAATTTGGGTAAAATTGGGTGCCTGGTACCAATTAAGATAAATTCCATAGTTTGTGTGCTTTCTTTATTACACAGTTTCATTATCATTCTCTAGATGTAGTACCAGTTATGCATAGGAACAAAGAGATCACTGTATAGGATAGATAGATAGATATAGATAGCTAGATGGGTTTACCACCAAGCTGACAGTGAATTTGGTGATAAGTGATGAACAGTGGAATATTTTAAGTGGGATGTATGCATATACCTGACCTCCACTATTCGCTGGATCACTATTTGTGGGTTCACATATTTGTGGATTTTTCTGGGAAGTCACCAGCTACATAATTTACCCTAATTTCTTATAACTGTACCCATTAACAACTTCTTCATTATTACTGTTGTTTATACAGTAATTCATTATATATCTGTGATATTTTCTGCTGCTTTCAGGTCCCAGAAATGGTTTTTAAGGTCTTTGTGCACACCGGTGTGGGAGTCCTGGGCAGTCATCAGCAACAAAATTATCCTTAATTGTTATAACCATACCCATTAACAACTTCCTTATTATTAAAGTATTGTATACAGCAGTGCATAATATGTTTGTGATGTCTTATGCTGGTTTCAGGTTCCTAAAATGGTTTTTAGGGGCTTATAGGGGTAATTTGATTATGGGCATTTTCTGGGGGGAGAGTTCAAAATCGCAGATTTGCCCCATTTGCAGGGGTCTGTGCCCCCTACATGTATCTGTCATAATTGTATAATTCTTTCATGACACCAAAATTCTACAAAAATCCATTTATGTTATGAAAGAGCACCAGGTTAGGGTAGTTGACATTTACGGTGGCATCTTACAGTTTGGTCCCAAAATTTATTCTTTCCCAGATCATTCCAGTTAAGTTGATTATATTAAGTTTGGTTAGATTAGGTTAGGTTAAGTTAGGTTAGGATAGGTTAGGAGATTAGGTTAGGTTAGTAGGGACAGATAATAAGTGACATTGACTGTGGAGCCGAATCAACTTGAAAGTCTGACATGAGGGGTGGCCACTTACCTCAGTTTGTGTATAAAGCTGATGAGATGTAGTTGATATCTTCAAAATTGCACATATCTGTAATTTTTTATATATATCACAATGATATTTAGGTTACTGAGAAAAAATACAATTGAATATTCTATGCATGAGGGCTCTCTTGCAGTTTCACTGCATGTTAGGCAGTACCATTGTGTAATTACCTAGTTGTATTTAACTAGTTGTGATAAACAGGAAATGGGCTACGCTTGTGGGGTCCCATGTGTGTGTGTGTGTGTGTGTGTGTATGTGTGTGTGTGCACACAAGTGTATTTACCTTGTTGTATTTTCCTAGTTGTGATATACAGGAAATGAGCTTGCTTGTGGGGTCCTGTCTCCCTGTCTCAGTCAGTCAAACTTTAAATTCGTTTAAGCTTATGGGCTGTACGATCTCTTTGTCCAGGCAGTTCCACAGGTCAGTGCATCAGTATGGAAAACTGCATTTTGGAAAACTGCATTTCTTAATATCTTTTTCAGTTTCTTTTCATGTCCTCTTGTTGCTCGCACATCCCATACAAGCAGATCTTCTCTGTCAGTTTTGTCTACACCCATCATGGCCCCAAACACTGCAATCATGTCACTCCTCTCTCTTCTTTATTCTAAGGATGGGATACTCAGCTTTTCTAGTCTTTCCTTGTATGACAGATCTGCCTGGCTAGGGACCATCTTGGTTGCAGTTCTTTGTATTCTCTCAGTCTTATATCTTTTTTTTTTTCTGTGGGGACCACACCACTGCCATGTATTCCAACCTGGGGCGGATCATAGACAGTATCAATTTTTTCATCATCTCCGCATCCATGTAATGAAATGCTACCCTTATATTTGTCAAGAGCTGATACGTCTTTCTGACAATCTTGTTAATGCATTTTTCAGGTGACAAATTATTCTGGACCATCACACCCCAGGTCCTTCTCTTCTCTTGCTTTTATGATTGGTTTCTTTCCCATCAAGTAATTCGAGGGTGGCCTTTTGTTACTTTTACCCATTTCCAATATTTTGCATTTTTTTGCATTGAAATTTATTTCCCTTCCTGGCTCCAGTCATAAATCCTGTCCAGGTCTTCCTTCAGCATTTTACAATCTTCTCCAACATCTGCTTTCCTCATGATCATTGCATTGTCTGAAAACAGACTTGCACAACTGTTCATTCCATCCACCATAACATTTACGTAAATCAGGAACATTACAGGTGCCAGCACCAAGCTCTGTGGACTTGTTACTTCCCTTCACCCTGAAATCTTGTCTTTTATTACTGTCTTCATCTTGCTGTGTCTCATGAAGTCTGTCATCCACTCCAAGAGGTTTCCCTTTAGTCTCCTTATGTGCTCCAATTTCCACATGAGTTGCCTATGGGGTATCTTGTCAAAGGCTTTCTCCAGATCTAAGTGCACACAATCCACCCAACTATCTCTCTCCTGTAGCACATTAGTTGCCTTTGAGTAGAAGCTCAATAAATTTGCTCTGCCAAAATGTCCATCTCCTTCAAGTATTTTATCCATCTATCTTTCAGAATTCTCTCGTCCAACTTTGCGACCATGCTGGTCAGGGACACTGGTCTGTAATCCAGGAGTTCTTCCTTATTCCCACCTTTGTAAATTGGTACCACATTGGCCCTCTTCCATTCCTGTGGCACTTTCCCTTCTTCCAGAGAACTCACAATTAAACCGTGAATCTTCGCCGCCAGTTGTTCTCTGCACTCCTTTAGTATTCAGTTTGAGATTCCATCAGGCCCTGGGACCTTCCATACAACTTGAGTTTCCAGTAGTTTATACACATCTTGCACTTCAATTTTTGTATCTTTTAACACTACATATCTGGTCACACCCTCCCCATCTATAAAATCAGTTTTTTAGTGAAAACCGATTGGAAACTTTTGTTCATTATTTCCGCATGCAATGCTGTATCTTTGTAGACTTTTCCTTCTGCTTTCAGGTTATTGATTCCTTCCTTGTGTTTCAATCTGCCGTTGACAAACCTATAAAACAATTTAGGTTCTTCCTCACGTTTGTCAGTTATGCGTCTTTCAAAGTTTCTTTCTTCCTCTCTACGGATACTTGTATATTCATTTCTAGTTCTTTTGCACCCTTCCTTTGTTCTATTATTGCCTCTCTTTCTCCAATTGTTCTATGCTGCATCCCTTTCTTTTTTAGCTATCATACACCTTCTATTGAACTAATCCTTTTTCCAGTTCTCTTCCCCACTTGCTTTTGGCACATATTTTTCCACAGCAGAGATGTAAACGCCATGAAAGATATCCCACTTCTTCTGCGTCTCTCTTGTTTTTCTAAATTCTCTCTAATCCGCTTCTTGGGAGAGTTTTCTCAGCCCTGTAAAGTTTGCTTTCCCAATTTTGTATCTTCCATGCCTGTATAGCTCATCTCTTGTCGCCACATTCAATTCTATTGTTTGGAACTCAAGTCACATGATCACTTTTGCCTATAGGACATAGATATTTCAGATTTTCAGTTATTTCAGGTAATTTGGTTAGCAGTAAATCTAGTCTTGCTGGTGTGTCATCACCTCTAAATTTTGTCTCTTCATTGACCCACTGGGTCATTACATTATTCATTGCTGTATTTAACATTATACTGCCCCATGAATCTTCACTGCCTCCTGAGTCCCACTCTTCCCAGTTCACCTCTTTACAGTTAAATCACCCATCAGGATTATAATGTTGCTTTTCTTAATCATTTTCTGTCAGACAACATCTCCTGGCATTCATCCTCATTCCATGCCTTTGTCTTGGGGGTACATATGCTACTGCGATGTCTCTCCTGCCTTTTCCTCTGGTTTCTAGTTTCATATTTATCACTTCTGCTGTACCTTCTCCCAGTTCCACATCATCCACACGTACTCTGTCCTTCACTGCTGTTATCACTCCTCTTCCCATTCTTCCTTTTTATCTCTTCTCCATAGTTTATATTTACCATTTCCCACTTGGATATCAGTATCCTCTCTTAACTTGGCCCCTACAAAGCCCATAATATCTGTCTCGTTTACCCTCAAGAAATCGTTGCTTTCTAGCCTTTCAGAGGTTAAACCATTTACGTTAGCATATTCCTCTTTGTCCTTTTACATTATTTTTGATTCTGTCCTTCTCCCTTCCTTTCTTCATCAGTACCACTTCCTCAGTCTCTGATCCATAATTTTCCAATAAAATTCTGTTTTCTCTTTCTCCATTCTCTGCTCATTTTTTTTCCTTAGCTTCCTTGACTAGCTCCTTTATTTTAGCTATTTGTTTCCCATTTGCATCTCTCCTTATCCAAACATTTTTGAACCCCTCCTTGTCTGCTAGTTTCCATGTTTTGTTAATAATCTAGTTTACTGTAACCTGTGACCAAAACTTAACTTTTAATGGCCCCGCCTCTCCCTCCTTGTATCTTCTTCAGTCCCTTCTTGAACTTTGTTGTTACCCTGCATAACTAATGATATTATCTCTTATTATCTCTTTATTCCTTCTCATTTCTTCTCTTTCCTTTTTTGATCTTGTTGACATAGGTTTTTCTTTTAATCCTAAAATTATCACACTTTTTCTTATCTGCTACTTCCCAAACCAAAAATTCTCTACTTTTTAGTATCTTCACTTCTTCCTTCTCCCCTTGTGTTCTTCTTGGATTTCCTTGATACATTCCTCATGCATCTTAGTTTTAGAATCATGCTTGTAAGTTTACCTTTCATCTTGTCCCTTTCCTCCTCCAGCCTCTTGTTTTCCCGTTTAAGCTGTTTTATTTCACTTATCGCTGATTCATTACTTTCTTTTAATTCTGACACTTTTCTCTCCAGGTCATCACTTCCTGAGCAGATGCTCTCTAACTTGTTTTTCAACTCCTTTATCTCCTTTTCCTGTTCTGAGGTCTATTTCTGTAATTCATTAATTACCAGTATTGCCCATACCTGTTTTAATTCCTGGGCATTCTTCTCAGCCATTTTCTGCACACTTGCTTCTCATGTTAGGTTCAGTTTAATCCTTCGTTGTTTTGGTCTTCATTGGAGAACCCTGCATACTCACTGTCACTTGGTGTAAACAATGGACTACTTCTCCCTGCCATGGCATAATCATACAAAGTTTAAAACTGTCTCTGTGTTTTACTAGTATTTGACTGACTCCTCCAGCTCATTTTCACTCAGTTGAGATGGGTCCACCACCACTCGTACATTCAATTTGCATATTCACAATAGGCAGGCTTCCTTTAAGCCACTGATTTACCATTATTTTCCCACGATATGCGTGGAGCTCTGCCACTGACGCCTTACTGTGTGTGTTCTTCCCTAATTGTTCTTACTTAATTGTATCTCAGCAGGAGTGAGTCAAGCTCGTACTGTCCTGTGTATTAAATCACTTTTATCATACATATCCTTAAATTTATGAATTGTTTTGGCACATGCTATTTCATTTGGTAGTTATGTAGTTTTTTGCAGTGTCCTCTTGCTGATGCTTCCCTATAAGTTATATACTCATTTATCTCTATTTTCTGTTTCCCTGAGGTGCATTTATATAGCATAATCATGTCTCTTCTTTTCCTTCTCTCCTATAGTTTTGGTAGATTCAGTTTTTCTAGTCTTTCTTCATAGCTTAGATCCTTTAAACTTGGTACCCATCTTGTAGCAGCCCTTTGTACTTTTCAGCTGTGTTTTTTGAGATGAGGATTTCAGACTACTGATGCATATGCTAGGGTTGGTCTGATGAATGATGTTATTACCTTTCTCAGCAAGTCTTCATTTATATATGTGAATAACATTCTCATATTAGCAAGCACTGTATACATGTTCCATACCTTCTCACTGGTGTGGTCAGCCAGAGATACCGGTAGTCTCTTATTGATAATTACTCCTGGGTCCTTCTCTCTTTCTGATATGTGTAGGGTTGAACTTCCTAACTTATAACCCCAATCTGGTCTTTTTCCACTTTTACCAAACTTAATTACATGACACTTGTCCACGGTGAATTCCATTTGCCATTTATTGCTCCATTCATTAACTTTATTTAATTTTTCTTGCAGCTCTCAGCAAGAGTCTGTGTTAGTAATTCTCCTTTGTATTTTTGCATCATCAGCAAACATGTTGAGATAGCTTCCATTTCCAGTGTTACCGTCTGTGTCATTTACACATACTAACAACATAATTGGTGCCAGCACTGAGCCCTGTGGAATTCTGCTAGTCACTTCCTTCTTTGATGATTAATTACCCCTGAGTACTGTTCTTGTTTCTCTTTTTCTGAGAGAATCCTGCATCCAACAGTACAGGTTGCCTAGTATTCTTCCTTGATGGTACAGTTTCCTTAAAAGTCTTTGGTGCGGTACTCTGTCAAATGCTTTCTTGAAATCTCCATATATACTGTCCACCCATCCTTCTCTTTTCTGTAATGTTTCTGCAACTCAATCACAATAGCTTAATAGATTAGTAACACATCATTCACCCTTACTAAAACCAAACTGCCTTTCTGTTATCATATTGTGTTCTTCTAGATGGTTCTCCCAAACTTTTTTATCAGCTTTTCTAGTATCTTACTTACAACACTGGTCAGTGATTCTGGTTGGTGGTAGAGTTGATTCAGTCTATTCCCTCTCTTGAATAGGGGAGCAATGTTTGCTTTCTGCCAAATATCAAGTACTTTACCTTGACCTAAGGATTCCTTGAATATTAAATACAGTATATTGGTCTACTAACTCTGTGCATTCATATAGCACCCACCCTGAAATTTCTTACGGACCATATGCTTTTCTTTTGTCTAATTTACTTAACTCTTCCTGTAGTTCTTTTTCTGAAATTTGTATATCTGGTAATATATGTGGTCATGCATGTTCCTTGTCATCTGTTTTAAAACTATTTTTGTCTGTAAAAACTGAGAGGAAATTTTTATTTAGTACTTATCAAAAATCTTTTTCTTGTGTATAGATGATCCCTTCATCTGTAATGAACTGTATTTTATCTTTTAACTTTGTGTTTTGCTTCTGATGTAACTGTAAAATAGCTTCGGTTGATCACTACTTTTATTTATAATGTCATCCTTAAACTGTCTTTGAGCTTCTATCCTTAGCCTTATATAATTATTTCTTGCCTGTTTGTAGTTGTTATATTCCCTCTCGCTATTGTGTCGTCTGTATCTGTTCCACAGCAACATTCTTTTTTTCTTTTAATTGTTTAGATTCTGTATTAAACCAATTCTTTATTTTTATTTCTGTTTCTTTGTGCTGTGGGATGTAATTTTGGACTCCTATTTCATAAAAATCACAAAATTTTCTCAGTATAACATTTAAAGCTTGTCCTCTAAGCTCCTTTCCTCAATCTATTTCTAAGAAGTACTTCTTTAGGTCATGGTACTTGCCCTTTTTGTAGTTTAGGCTCTTTTTGTAACTCTCATTACTGTTAACTATGTCATGTGCAATCCTGAGGTTGCAATTTAATACTGCATGGTTGCTTTTGCCAAATGGAGGGTGATACATTATATTGTCAGTATCATTTTCTTGCCTAGCAAATACGTGTATAAGATCTAGTACTGATGGATCATCAAGTCCTCTTTCTCTGGTGTTTTCCTTTACATGTTGTGTTAGGAAAAATTCCTGAACCAGATCCAGTAGCTTTTGATCCCAACAGCTTTCATGGCTTCTTACATGTAGAGTGTTCCAATTTATAATTGTACTGAAATCGCCAGTTAATATAAACCTTTCACATTTCTCTTCCATTCTACGTAGTAGTGCTCTTAAACTCTGAATTGTACTCCCTGCCAGGACTTCATATTTGCCACTTTCCCAAGTGTTTGTTTTGGGTGGGATGTATAAATTTGCCACAGTTACTTTCTCTTCAGATGTATTATCTCTACTACAATCAATTCTACTTGTGAGGGTATATCTCATTCTGTTTCTTTGACCTGTAGATTTTTCTTTGTTAAGATTTTAATCTCTCCTCCTTTTTGGAAATTCCTCTCTCTTCTTCATATATTGTATTCCTCTAAGTTTAGGGTATTGTTTGATGTCCGTAGGGTTATATTTATTTCAGTTAGGCAAATATGTGGTTCCTTTTCTTTGGTATAGTCATTCATCTCTACATTTGAGTACATCAACTTAATCATCTTGTTTACATACTTGCCATAGCTTGAGTCTACTATCTTCCTTCTCTTTATTCCCTGCTGGTTATGTACCACTTTTTGTACTGTACCCCCAATCCAGTTACTTTGTAAAAAAATGTACTCTTCTCTGCCTATGACCTTTCCTCATTCTTTGTTTTTGCTTGCTTCCTTCCTCTTCTCTTTTAGTGTTCCCAATTTTTCTTTATTTAGGCATCTTTTTATCCATACTGTTTTAAATTTCTCTTTTTCCATGAGTTTGTTGGCATTTTTTAATATTTACAGTGTTTGTTTTATATCCAAGGGGTGGTTGGGGTTTATTGCTCATGTAATGCCACTCAGGGATGCGTGAGGCTGGTCACTCTCATCTTAAATGTCAGGACCAACTTGCCTAGCCCCAGGCTCCTACACTTCTCTGTGGGGCGACATAGGATTGGATGATGGATGGATGCACTCTGGAAGGTTTCTTTCAGGGGCCTTGACTAACTTCTCTCATATTTCCCTTGCTTTCTATATTCTTCTGTATCTTTATCACAAATATCCTCTGATACTTGCTTCAATATGTTCATTATTTTTTCCATCTCCATTTTGTCCCTTGAGATTTTTTTTTTAATATCTTCATCTGTGCCACGGGTTTGTTAACCCGTCCAGTCCCGACCGATTTTTTACCCAACACACCCTGAGAACCCGACCAATTTTCAACTTTTTTTTTGGTGGGGGGGGCTCAAACCTCCGCTTCTGGTGAGAAACATCGAAAATTCATAGAGAAATCGCCCTCCTGAGCTTATAAATGTTGGTCTGGGTGTCAGTCAGCCTTATGTTTTCCTTCTTTCTCAGGGTACCTGGCTAAAGAAAACGAAGTATGGAAGGGTTAACTAATTCAAGCTACTTTAAATTACGTATTTATTTATTTATTTGGTACGAATTTATGTGTAGTTCAAGTCTATATTGGTTTTCACACAATAATATAGGCGATAAAAGCATTGTTCACTCACCCAAAACCCCAGCATATGGCACCTTCCTTTACGACATTACCACCTCATCATTTCTGTTTGTTTCTCCCTCTGGCTTCTTTGTTTCTCCCTCTGGCTTCTTTGTTTCTCTGTCCTCCACCTCAGGAATCACTTTCACCCTGAATTTCGTCATTGGAGAGACCTTGGGGCAACATATCTTTACTGGCCAGGTTACTGCTAACAGGTGAATTGCCAAGTGTGGGGGGAGGGGGGGGTCAGGTGAGGCCAGGCAGTATCCCCACATGACAGCAAGTAGAAGAAGGTCTCGCACATATGCCTACCAAAAATCACCCACGAATCTTTAAAAATGTGCAAACGATTGGCCTTGCAACTGACTGATGTATGATGCACGTCGTTGGGTCTGTCCGCGGAAAAAAGTAGTGACGTGCATCGTACGTCGGTGGGACTCGTCGGGTTAATCTCTGCAGCTTTCCTGACTATGTTTTTATTAGTATTATGATTATTATTATTGTTATTTCACTTCCTTTCTTATGCTTTTTTCTTCTACCTCTGTATCTAAATCATTCTTTACTTT
This sequence comes from Birgus latro, assembly GCA_018397915.1. Lineage (NCBI taxonomy): Eukaryota > Metazoa > Arthropoda > Malacostraca > Decapoda > Coenobitidae > Birgus > Birgus latro. Next base: position 10,466 of record JAGKTI010030594.1, read on the forward strand.
CGTCATTTCAGCATAAATAGTTTGTACCTTATCTTTGTAATTGTTCACCACTTCAGTTACCTATGTTATTTTCTCTTCAGTATTACTACATTGGTGTATCAGACTGCTTGCTTGCCTGATTTTCTCTATCATTTCTCAAATCATCCATAGTTCTCTCATGGTTGACAACTCTTCATCCCATTTCATTAGCTTTCATTCTCAGTGAATTTACCTCAGCTAATAGTTCATCAATTGATGTGGCTTTTCTCTTTATTTCCTTTATTAATTCTTCATTTTATTTTCCTTGTGTTTGCATAGTTCATTCTTGATTCCATTGATTTCCATTTGAAAAGTTCTCTCTAGTCTATTTACTTTTTCAACTAATTTGTAAGTTTCCTTTTCAACCAGTTCTGGGTTGAAGTCATCCTGTTTTTTTTACCCTTGTCTCTTCTCTAAGGACCATCTAAAGGCATCTTTCCAAAATAGGAAGCCATCTTAAAGAAAAGATAATCTGTGTGTGTGTATGTGTGTGTTTGTGTGTGTGTATTTTCCCAGCTGTATTATACAGGATTTAAGGTAAGCTCATGTTGTCCTGTCTCTTTTCTACATGGATGCTCTCTGCTCACACCACCTCTCCCTCTACATTATTCCAATTGTCTATAGTTCTGTTTGGAAAACTAAATTTCTTTACATCACTGAGGCATCAACTCTTCTTCCGCTTGAATTCATGCCCTGTTGTTCTTCCATCATCTTTCACAAAGAGGTCCTCTGTGACTACAGATTCTATTCCTCTTACTTCTCTAAACATTGCAGTCAAATATCCTCTCTCTTTTTTCTCTCTCAGGGTTGGCAGTTTCAGTTTTTCCAGTGTCTCCTCATAAGACAACTCCCTCAAGCTTGGTGTCAATTTTGTGGCTATCCTTTGTATTCCTTCTAGTTTACTGGTGTGCTTCTTCAAGTGTGGTGACCATATCACTGCTGTATATTCCAGTCTTCCTTATCATGGTCATTATTAACTCTCTCAGCATCTCTTCATCCATATAATTAAATGCCACTCTTATTTTAGTCAGTAGCCTGTAAGTTCCTCCAGTAATCCTGTTTATACGTTTCTCTGGTGATAGGTTATCCTGTATGGTCACACCAAGGTCCATTTCTTCTTTTGCCTTCCTTATTATTTCATCTATCATATACACATACCTTCATCTCTTATGACTGACTCCCATTTACAATACATGACATTTATTAGTTTCTCTGGTGATAGGTTATCTTGTATAGTCACGCCAAGGTCCATTTCTTAGTACTGAATTCCATTTTTCACATTTGACTCCACCTGTAGAATTTATCTAAAGTAGATCTTTTTGCAATTCCATACAACAGTTTACACCTTTAATCTATCTATCTGTCTATTGCCAGACGCCACAATCCCGCACGGGGTGGCCACAAACAAATCGCCTCCATGTCACTCTGTCCTCTGCCATTTCACTACCCCGCTCCCAACTCACACCCCCATCTCTCATGTACCTCTCCCCTCCATCCCTCCATCTCATCCTCGGCCTCCCCCTCCCTCTTCCCCCCTCCACCTCACTCACATACACTCTCCTCCCCAGTCTGTCACTCTCCATCCTCTCCACATGCCCAAACCACCTTAACGTGTTTCTCCTAACACTTCTTATCACAACTACATCACAATGCTCCTTCACTTCCTCATTTGTTAGTCTGTCTCTCCATGTGACTCCACATGCTCCTCTCAAATAACTCATCTCCACTGCTTTCACTCTTGACTTCTGTCCTTCCAACAGGGTCCAAGCTTCACTTTCATATGTTAGAGTTGGTATCACAATATTGTCATGTAGCAACTTTTTCACTTCCATGCTCACTTCCCTGTTTCTTATCACTGCTTTCAA
>JAGKTI010030595.1:0-12347 GCA_018397915.1 Birgus latro
GATGGAATTCATCCAATTGTTTTGAAAAAGTGCTCCCTAGAAATTACTTCAGTTCTAGCTAAATGATTCAGACTATGCGTAAGTACTTTATTCCCTACTTCTTGAAAAGAAGAAAGAAAGTTCCTCTGACCCCTCTGATTACAGATCAATAGCTATCACGTCATCTCTTCGTAAAGTATTTGAAACTGTAATGAATAAGCACATTGTCAGACATTTTGGATCCAACAAAATAGTGATAAACAGTGTGATTTCGCTACGAAAGCTCCACCATTGATACACTCAATCTCCTGACTCACACCATCCATCATTCAATTGACCAGCATGGAGAAACTGAAGAAGTAGCCCTTGATATTTCTAAAGCTTTTGACAGCGTGTGGCACCGTTCCCTGCTACCCAAACTAGCTTGCTATGGACTAATGTCCTTTGTTCCTCTGCTTTCCCCATTCTCAACAGCAGAAAGATAGGAGTAAAAGTAGATGATGTGTAGTCTAATTCCCACTCAAATAACGCCGGCATGCCACAAAGATCAGTTCTGCCTCAAGCCCTGTTCCTGGTTGATATTAATGACTGTCACCCATAATCCCATCCATTCAAATGCAGATGACTCAACTCATCACAGTTCATTTACACTTAGACACCCATTCACAACGTTTAATATCTCCAACTCACAACTCAGTACAGTCATCCCCATAATTAGAACTTATCTATGATCACTGAATGGGGACAAAGTAACTTTGTCTTATTTAATGCAGGGTGTGCAAGGGACAGCATGGTGGAGTGATGAGGTGAAACGAGCTGTGAAACAAAAGAAGACATAAAGTGATTGGCTAGCGAGTATAGGTAGAGTAGAAGAGGAGAGAGAGAAAAGAGAGAGATATGTGAGAAGGAAAAGGGAGGTGAAGAGATTGGTGGAGAGTAGAAAGAGAGTGGATGAAGAGTTTGGGAGGAATCTGAGTGTGAAATGGAGGGAGAGTAAGAAATTGTTTTGGACGAAGGTAAAGAAATTAAGACAGTGTGAAAGGGGAAATAGTAGGGGAGTGAAAGATGAGAATAAATGATTGTTGGTGGAGAAGAGAGAGAAAATTAGGAGATGGAAGAAGCGTTTTGATGATTTGTTGAATGTAGAGAGTGAGAGCAGTGCGAGTATAAGTGGTTGGAGAATGGCTGAGAGAAGAAGAAATGTGAGGAGGGAGGAAGAGATCAGTAGGGCAGAAGTAGTTAAAGCAATGAAGAAGAACAAGATGGGAAAGGCCCCAGGCATTGATGGAGTGTGTGGTGAAATGCTGAAGTATGGGGGTGAGATTGTTTTGGAGTGGAAATGGAAGTTGTGTAGATTGGCTTGGGAAGAGGGAAGGGTTCCAGAGGATTGGAAATCAGGTATAATTGTTCCTTTATAGAAAGGTGAGAGAAGTATGTGGTAACCATAGGGGTATCTGCCTTCTTAGTGTGTTTGGAAAAATATATGGTAGAATACTTATTGACAGGGTTAGGTATATAACAGAGAAGCTAGTTGGAGAAGAACAGGGGGGATTTAGGAAGGGAAAAGGGTGTGTAGATCAGATATTTGTTCTAAGATGTTTAGTGGAAAAGTATCTAGAGAAGGGAAAGAATGTGTATGCTCCCTTCATGAACATGAAGAAAGCATATGACAGAGTAGATAGGCAAGGTGTGTTGAAGGTATTAAGAATATATGGAGTGGATGGGAAATTGTTGAGTGATGTGAAGAGTATATACGAGGGAGCTAGGGCTACAGTGCGAGTAGATGGTGAGCTGAGTTCTTTCATCTAAATGCGGGATTGAAACAGGGGTGCTGTGATGTCTCCATGGCTGTTTATTGTATTCATGGATGGGGTTGTTAAGGAGATGCAAGGTAGGGTAGTGGATGTGGGATGGCTCTAATGAATGAGGGTGAGGTGTGGAAGATTCCGGTGTTGCTGTTTGCTGATGATCCAGCGTTGTTGAGTGAAGATGAATGGAAGTTGCAAGGTTTGGTGAATGAGTTTGGGACAGTGTTTAAGAAGAGGAATCTGAAAGTTAATGTAAACAAGGGTAAAGTTATGATGTTTGACAGGAGTGAAGTCACAGAATGCACAGTGAGGCTGGATTGTGAGGATCTGGAGAATGTGAGTGCATTCAAGTACTTGGGTAGTGTGATGAGTAAGGATGGAAGTTTGAGGGATGAAGTGCTTGAAAGGGTACAGCAGGGAATGAAGGTAGTTGGTTCACTGAAAGCGGTGATGAGAAATAGGGAGGTGAGTATGGAAGTTAAGATGTCACAGCATGATAGTACTGTGATCCCTACCATGACGTATGGAAGCGAAGCATGGACCTTGCTAGAGGGGAACAAGTCAAGAGTGAGAGCAGTGAAAATGAGTTACCTGAGAGGAGCATGTCGAGCGACTTGGAGGGACAGGCTGACGAACGAAGTGAAAGAACGTTGTGGGGTGGTTGTGGATGTAAATAAAAAAATTAGGAGAAATACACCGAGGTGGTTTGGACATGTGGGGAGAATGGAGAATGAAAAACTGACTAAGAGGGTGTATGTGAGTGAAGTGAAGGGAGGGAGGGGGAGGCAGAGACCGAGGATGAGGTGGAAGGATTGAGTTGAGAGGTATATGAGGGAGGGGGTAGTGAGTTGGGGGAACGGCAGTCAAATGGGTGACAGAGCGACTTGGAGGCGTTTTGTCTGCGGCCACCCTTTGCGGGATTAGGGCGTCGGGCTATAGATAGATAGATAGATAGACAGAAAACCATATATATATTCAGTTTACTACTGAACAGATGTTGTCAGATTCCTATATTACCTTCAATACTGCTAATATTCCTATCTCCAAAAGTATTGAAACCCTCGGTGTTTCAAGTAACAATGGCCTCAGTTGGACGTCTCATGTCAGATCATTAGCTAAAACCGCCTCAAAGAAACTTGGATTATTGTACAGAGTTCGTGGATTCACTGACGAACAGTTGGCTATAGTTTTTAAGAGTCATGTGTGTTCTCAGCTGGAGTATTGCTCACCCTTGTGGAATGGATGCGGAGAGGTCGCACTAAAACAACTAGACAACGTTCTGAACAAAGCCGTTAGAATTATTAATAACCCCGCTATTACAAATAAACTGCCCTCCCTGCAGGTAAGAAGGAATGTTGCTTCCCTTGCATTGTTTTACAGACAATCGTATGGCAAATGCTGAGACAAAGTTGCATCCATTGTGCCACCTCTCTATGCCTTACCCTGTGCTACACGAGCATCTAGTAGCGCTCATGACTAAAATGTCACACCACCACACTGAAGATCTTCTGCCTATCAGAAATATGTTATTCTTCGAACTGCATCTCTTAGGAGCTTGCATCCCCAGAGTTGTTTTCCCCAATACTTCAACTCACAACTATTCAAGCCAAACTACTATAGATAATTTGTGAATTGAGGACACCAGTAATCTGGTATGGAGTATTTTTTTATTCATTTGTTCATACTTCCTCTGTTCTGTTATTAAAAAACAATGTTTACAAATTTGTTTTGGATGTAATATAACCCAGAAATAAATTATGTTGTACTGAAATAATAAGAGAAGGGTAAATTATCAATCCTACGAAACATGATATCGTTTTCAGCAAAACACCCTGTACTGTGGCACATTACTCAGACAGTGTGTGTGTGTGTGTGTGTGTGTGTGTGTGTATGTGTGTGTGTGCGCGCGCGCCCTTTAACTTCTCTTAGGCTATTTGATGCATTTGAAGGAATCTTCCTAAGTGAGTTTTGGGGGTTCTTCCTGGAACGGACTTCCACTATATACAATTTTCCAATCATGTTTTTTATGGGGGTCAATCTCCCTAGGCAAATACAAAATTCTCTGGGGGGGAAAAAAAAGGAGGGCAGATTTGGCTTATATATCGTAGTATATGTTCTACAATGGACTCTTATCCATAACGCAATGCTTGGGCAGCGTGGCACCCCAATGATTCTTGGGGTGTAAGACCCTCTCCCAAAAATAAAAAGGTTGAGAAATACGTGGAAGTGAGCTGACGAATTTCAACGACACATCTAATGTTACTTCGGCTTGTTACTTGATAATGTCCTCCACTACCTAAACATTTTCACCATTGTTATAGAGGGATCAGCCCCCTCCAAAACGCGTAACAGATACCAAATGGTGGAGGCAGGCCAGATAATAAATTCATCTTAGTACATGTCGTACAGTGAACTCTCATTCGGTATGCATTATTTACAGAGCGTGCCCCCGCCCCAAATTATCAGAAAATGGAGACATACTCGAGTGAAACTTCGCAGGTGAATTTTGTTAACTAGTAAGGTTTTCCACTACTTACAAATTTCCAACCGTGACTTTTCGGGAGGTCAGCCCCCTCCTCACCCATTTAAATAATCTCAGTAAAAGTGAAAGAATGGCAGACGTGGCTTTGATGCCTTAGTTTACTATAATGCAATGGACTCATTCCGTAATGCGATTTTTGAAGAGCATCAACACCCAATCATTACTGGAGGGATAAGGTCCCCTCGCCCTCTCATCCTCCCCCCCCCCAAAAAAAAAAGCACAGAAACAGAGGAAAGTGATCACTTAGATTTCAAAGAATACATGATACATATAACAGAATTAAAAATAGAGATCATATATTCTCTAAATGCACAAGAAGAAACTGCATATCGATATTGGGGGAGCATAAATCTCTCCCCCATGTTTCTTGGGGGAGTCAGCCCTCTCAACAACAACAAAAATCAGAAATAAGAGGAAGATTTGAATAAAACTTCCCAGGTGTATTCGTCTGGTTAATCCAAAAGTCTTAAACTGTTTGAAATTTTCCAATCATTTTTTAGAGGTCAGCCTGCTCACCAAATTAAACATTTTCAGAAATACTGAATGGAGGGCAGATAAGGCTTTAATGTTTAGTACATGTACGATGGACTCTCATCCGTGATGCGATATAAAATAAAGATTATCAGAAATGAGGGAAAGATTTGGTTACTGGGAAGGTCTTCCACTTTACCTCTTTTCTATCGCTACTTCAACGGTCACTGTTCCTCTGAAATGTCTGCTTGCATCCCACCACCTCTACGACGGGCACATAGTACCCGTCTAGCAACAAACTCTCATCCCTTTTCTGTCCAGCTCTCTAATGCAAGAGTTCACCGTTACTCCCATTCCTTCTTTTATGCATCAGGTCAACTCTGGAACTGTCTTCCTTTGTTTGTATTTCCTACTTCCTACTATTTCCAGTCTTTCAAACGCAGTATGTCCAGGCATCTCGAACGGATCTTGAATTTGGCTCTCTTTCGTATTGTTTTTGTGCTTTCTTGGAAGGAACAGTTTGTGGGCCCATGGCCTTTGGTTCCTTCTTCCTTGCATTCAAAGAAAAAATACAGTTTTCCAACCATAATTTTTTAGGGGAATCAACCCTCCTCAGGAATTAAAAACTAAGAATCTGTAAAGGGATTGCAAACATGGCAGTATGTCCAGGCATCTCGTAGAGGTGGTGGGATACAAGCTGTAGAATGGACACTCATCTGTTGTGCTATATTTGGGTAGCGTGACCCAGTGATTCTTGAGGAGCCATCCTACCTCTTAAAAATATAAATGATCTGAAATGGGTAAAAGTAAGCCCATGGATTTCAACATAATCAGCATACATATTGCAGGATTGGGTATACAGTTTCCATGTTTTCTCTGAATGCACAGGAAGATCCTGCACATCTACTTTATTTACAACTGCAACATCCGGCACCTGTTATACGTGCCCTATCACACATTACTTTCTGTGAGAAATTGCAGCAGTAGCACATAATATGGATTACAGGATAGGCACTCAAGGTTTGCATGAATGTATACTGTTGTTGGAACTGACTCTAATACACTGCATTTCGTGTTGCTGTAGAAAAAAAAAAAGTAAGAGAGGTATGCGTTATTTCTCAAATTCACAAGAACTTCATTTAATTTCTGCTGAGGTATTCAGGCAGGAGCAATACCTTCAGTGATAAGGATTTATTCATATGGATTTGATTTAGATTCATTAGAAAAACTGTACTGGATGTACAGTGATGTTGGATAATGAGGAAATGGAAAATGTAAGTGCATTTAAGTACTTGAGTAGTGTGATGAGTAAGGATGGAAGTTTGGAGGATGAAGTGCTTGAAAGGGTACAACAAGGAAGAAAGGTTGCTGGTTCTTTGAAAGCAGTGATAAGAAAGAAGAAAGTGAGCATGGAAGTAAAAAAAGTCGCTGCATGGCAGTATTGTGATACCAACTCTAACGTATGCAAGTGAAGCTTGGACCTTTTGGAAGGACAAAAGTCAAGAGTAAGAGCAGTGGGAACGAGTTATCTGAGAGGAGCATGTGGAGTCACATGGAGAAACAGACTGACAAATCAGGAAGTGAAGGAGAGTTGTGGTGTGGATGTGAATGTAACAGAAAGCATTAGGAGAAATACACTGAGGTGGTTTGGCCATGTGGGGAGGATGGAGAACGAGAGACTAACGAGGAGAGTGTATGTGAGTGAAGTGGAGAGGGGGGAGGGAGGAAGAGGCCAAGGATGAGATGGAGGGATGGAATGGAGAAGTATATGGGAGAGGGTGGGTAAGCTGGGATCAGGGCAGTGAAATGGCACGGGACCGAGCGACATGGAGGCGATTTCTTTGTGGCCACCCTTAACGGAATTAAGGCGTCTGGCAATTGATAGATAGATAGATAGACAGAAAAACTGCATGAGTACATATACATCTATAGGCCTCTTAAATAAACTGTAATGACTGTTGCCGACAGGGATAATCAGACTTTAGGTACAACAGTTCAAGGTCTCCTGTTTTGCCGTATATTTTTCACCATGTTTGCGGCGTCACTCAGATAAACTACTCATAATTTCCATGGGTAGGTCAGGCAAATATTGGTCCCAAGAACTATTGTACTATTTGTTTTATGCAAGTAAGAAGGAACCAAGGGCCAGGAGCCTGCAAACTGTTTCCTCCAAGAAAAAAAAAAAAAGAGAGACAGGAGAAACAAATTCAAGAACCGTTCATTTTGAGATGCCTGGACACACTGCGTTTGAAAGACTGGAAATCATAGGCAGAAGGAAATACAGAAACAGGGAGACAAATCCAGAGTTGATCTGTTGCATACATGAAGGAATCGGAGTAAAGGTTAACTCTTGTATTACGGAGTAGGACAGGAAGGGGATGACAGTTTGCTGCTAGACGGGTGCTACGTGCCCGCCATAGTAGAGGGGAGATGCAAGTAGACAGTTCAGACGAGTAGTGACCATTAAAGTAGCAATAAAAAAGAGATAAAGATGTAACAGTACGGCGAATATACAGCGGTAGAGGGGAGCTAGTAAGATGAGGAGAGTTGATGACACGAAAAGCTTTTGACTTCACCTTGTTGAGAAGAGCTGTATGTGGGGAGCCTCCCCACACATGAGAGTTGTGCCTTACACAGGGGCGAATAAAACCCGTGCGTTAAGTCGGCAACCGTGCAGGGGTAAAGAAGGTTCAGAGTCGGCTTAGCACACCTAGGCTCTTGAAAGCAGATTTTACGAGAGAACTAATATGTTCTTTCCAAGATAAATCCAGAGAAAATGAATCTCCAAGTATATTTAAAGATGATGCAGAATTAAGCTGGATATTACTGAAAATTAGAGGGTACTCCTGAGAAAGATTTTGTCGGGTTCGTAGATGTAAGAACTGAGTTTTGGATGCTTTAAAAACAACAAGATTACTTTTACCCCAATCAGAAATATGAGCCATGTCAGATATTAGGGGTGTCATAGCCTCATCCCTATTTGTAGAAGTAACTGCTGAGGTGGACGCTGTGGGAAGCGAATGGAAAGGTGAAAGGTGGAGTGATCAGGTATGAGTGGACAGGGGTAGATTTACAGCTTAGAAGGTCATTGACGAACAAAAGAAAGATAGTTGGTGATGGGATAGACCCCTGAGGAACACCACTATTGATAGCTCTAGGAGAAGAATGGTGGCCATCTAAAGCAGCAGCTATGGAACGATCAGAAAGAAAGCTAAAGGATAGAAACCTTAAGAGGGCAGTTTGGAAATAGAAGATTTATGCTAGACTCGATCGAGAGCCTTTGACATGACAAGCGCAATGGCAAATCTTTTTCAAAGTCCCGAAAGGAGGATGACCAGGAGTCTGAAAGGTAGGTGAGAAGATCACCAGGGGAACGTCCCTGGCGGAACCCATACTGATGATCGGATTGAAAGTTGTGACAGGAAAGGTGCTTAAAAAACTTTTTGTTAAGAATATAATAAAAAACTTTTGAAATACAAGATGTTGAAGCAGTTGGGCGATAGTTAGAGGGTTGGGAATGGTCAACCTCCTTTTGGGACAGGCTAAATGAGAGCAAACTTCCAGCAAGAAGGAAAGGTACAAGTTGACGACAAAGGCGAGAGAGTTTACCTAAGTAGGGTGTAAGCATGGAAGCACAGTTCTTGAGGACAACATGTGGGACCCCATCGGATCCATATGCCTTCTTAGTATTTAGACCAGTGATGGTAGAGAATACAAGAGGAAGTTAGAGGGGGGAAGTGATGGAGGGATGACACTGGAATTGACTAAGGTGGAATTGAAGAAGTATGAGCGAAGCTCTGCTTCATCGGTAGTAAAAATTCCTATAGGGCCATCAGGATGGAAAACAGAAGGGAAGGATGATGAAATAATGTTGTTATAAAGGTTTTTGGCATCGTGTCAGGAGTGGGAAGAATTCGAGTTGGAGACTTCAGAGCATTTAGTACGGATGAAATTAATTTCAGCAGAGCAAAGAACAGATTTTGCACGATTCCAGGCAGAATCATAAAAGAGTAAGGAGTGGCTTGTCTCTGGTACCTTTTGTAGGCCTTCTCCTTGTTGTGGACAGCATTAGAATGAGAGTGATTAAACCAAAGATTTTTTGCATTAGTCAAAGGATATGAGAAAAGAAAATATGCTTCCATGCCAGGCAGAATAACCCCCGTAATGAGCAAGGCACACTCAGATGGCTCTCGGCTATGCAAGGAATAATCATTCCAGAGAATATAAAAGAAGTACTGCCTGAGGGCCGCCCAATCAGCGGCTCCAAAGTGCCACAACCGACGTTTCTTTGGAGGATTCACAGGCCATATGGGAACGATAGGACTGGTTAAGGTGATAAGGTTGTAATCAGAGGAGCCCAACGGAGAGAAAAGATTAACAGCATAAACAAAAGGATTAACTGTAAGGAAGAGGTCAAGTATGTTGGAACTCTCTCCAAGGTGGTCTGGATACGAGTAGGGTGCTGTACATATTGCTCTAGATTATTAAGGATAGAAAAGATTTAGGCTTGTTCACCAGGTGGATCAGTGAAAGGAGAGGAGAGCCAAAGGTGGTGCTGAACATTGAAATCTCCTGGAATGGAGACTTCAGAGAAAGGAGAAATGGATAGAATGTGTCCCATCTTAGAAGTAAGATAGTCAAAGAATTTTTCATAGATTAGTAATGCATAAAAGTTTTACAAAGCTTTAATCAGCTACAAACTTTAAATAGTTAACAATATGGTTATTCTCTGCTAAATCTACAGATTAAGTTATCGGCACTCCAAGTTCTAATACAGTTTTGCCTTAATATGTTTGAAAAAAGGACACTTCACAATCTCCTGTAGCCTAAATCCCATAAGAGGTTATGGATGAAGTATGGGGTTAGGGTGACAATAGTGTTTTGTTAGGGACGTGGATGATGTGTAGGTGAAGGTGTGAGAGAGTGTAGAGGTAGTAGAAGAATCATGGGAAAACGTGGCAAATGAGAGCAGTGATGTTTATGAAACGGTATTAATACTGTATATAAAGGTGGTGATTTATAATATATATTCATTAACCATGGCATAGCCCTTTTTTGCCCTGCAACCTTCCAATACCAAACAATGGTTATGCAACTTTCAAATGGAGATGTCACTCTCAGTGTGAGAATTATTGTCTTGCAGTATCGTTAATATAAGGAGAAATCAGTGCTGACAAATTCCAACGACCGTATTATCGTTCAGCCTTGGCTAAATTGTTATTAGTTTTAAAATCACCGCACCGCATTCGAAAAAAAAAGTTTCATCAGTCCGAACAGTGAACTTTGTCACACACCAGTACATACTATTTTTATGTACCGTATCTAAAAGTCATTTTCATGTAAACCCTTAGTTAGATGTTATGTAGGATTGCATGTAATATATTTTCTTACATCAATAATAAATATTTAATGACTAAGTACTGCATAAAAAATGAAAGTAGTATGTCTGTGTCTTCGCGAAAGTGTCCGGTACCTCTTACACAATACTCGAATGTGTATTAAAAATCAATAATGAAAATCTGTCTGTCTCTCTATCTATTACGAGACGCCTTAATCCCGTAAGAGGTGGCCACAAACAAATCGCCTCCATGTCGCCCTAACCCCGTCATTTCACTGCCCTGCTCCCAGCTCACTCCCCCCCCCCTCTCATGTACCTCTCCACTCCATCCCTCCATCTCATCCTTGGCCTCCCACTCCCTCTCCTCCCCTCCACCTCACTCACATACAATCTCCTCATCAGTCTCTCACTCTCCATCCTCTCCACATGGCCTAACGCTTCCTATCACATCCACATCCACACAACAACTCTCCTTTACTTCTTCATTTGTTAGTCTGTCTCTCCATGTGACTCCACATGCTCCTCTCAAATAACTCATTTCCACTGCTCTCACTTTTGACTTCTGTCCCTCCAACAAGGTCCAAGCTTCACTTCCATACGTTAGAGCTGGTATGACAATACTGTCATGTAGTACCTTTTTCACTTCTGTGCTCACTTCCCTGTTCCTTATCACTGCTTTCAAGGAACCAGCAACCTTCCTTCCTTGTTGTACCCTTTCAAGCACTTCACCCTCTAAACTTCCATTCTTACTCATCACACTACCCAACTACATTTTCCATTTCCTCCTCATCCAATTTCACTGTACATTCACTGACTTCATTTCTCTCGAAGACCATAACTGTACTCTTCCCTACATTCACCTTTAGATTCCGTTTCTTATACACTCTCCCAAACTCATCCACCAAGCCTTGCAGCTCTCCTTCGTCTTCACTTAACAACACAGTATCATCTAGAAGTTTGCAAACACTGCCCTCACTCAGTAGGGCCAATCTAACATCCACTGCCCTACCTTGTGTCTGTTTTATAACCCCATCCATATAAAGATTGAACAACCATGGAGACATGACACATCAGTTTCATTCCATCCTTCAAATAGAAATATTCATTCAGTTCACTATCCACATGCACTGCAGCCTTAGCACCCTCACACATACTCTTCACGGCCTTCAACAACTTCCCATCTACTCCATATTTTCTTAATACTTTCCACAATCCTTGTCTATCCACCCTTTCATGTGCTCTCTCCAAATCCATGAAGGACGCATACAACTTCTTTCCCTTCTCGAGAAACTTTTCCACTAAAGATCTAAGAATGAATGTCTGATCGACACAACCTTTTCCCTTCCTAAAATCTCCCTGTTCTTCTCCAAGTAATTCCTTGGTTAATTTCCTAACTCTGTTAATAAGTATTCTACCATATACGTTACCTATTACACTAAGATGACAAATGCCCCTATGATTACCACGTACTTCTTTTTCCCCTTCTCCTTTGTACAGGGGAATAATTATAACTGACTTCCAATCCTCCGCGACACTACTTTCCTCCCAGGCCAATCGGCACGTCTTCCACTACCATTCTACTACTATCTCTCTCCCCTGCTTCAGCATTTCATCACACACTCCATCAATTCCTGGGGCTTTCCCCATTTTAGCTTTCTTCATTGCTTCCACAACTTCCATCCTACTTATTTATTCCTCTCTTCTCACATCCCTCCGTCTACCAGCCATTCCCCAGCCACTTACACTTGCATTACTTTCATTCTCTATGTCCAAAAATTCTTTAAAGTGTTCTCTCCATCCGCTCACTTTATCTCCCTTCTCTACTAGTAATCTACCATTTTTATTTCATTCCCCAACTAACTTCTTTGGTACCCTGTTTAACTTTACCTCTTCCCAGAACATTTTCTTACATTCCCTTCAGTTTACATTCAAATTCCTTCCAAATTCCTCATCCACTCTCTTCTTACTCTCTCTTACTAATCTTTTCACCTCTCTCTTCCTCTCTACATATAACTGTCTCTTTTGTCTCTCAGCTTCTTCCACGCCCCTGTTTCCCGTCCACTTGCTAAATGCTTTCTTCTTTTGTGCACAGCCTCTCTCACCTCTTCATTCCACCACTTTCTTCGCTGCACCCCCTTTCGTCTTCTCTTCATCCCACACACCACCTCACATGCTGCACGGATTTCTTCTGTGAATATCTTGCACACAC
>JAGKTI010030596.1:0-12347 GCA_018397915.1 Birgus latro
CCGAACCCCAAAATGCCCCCAAATTTTAAAAAATCCAATTTTTTTGGACCGCATCAATTTGAATTTCCTGCACACACCGACCAGCTGAGTTTTCGCTCCTCCCGCCTCTCTCACGGTCTCATTTCCCGCTCAGCTGCCGGCTTGTCAACTCGCCCTCAACATGGCTCCTGAAGTGCTTGGTTTTGTGGTGATTCCCTACCTCCCGCAGGACTTGCTGCTGCTCTGCACCTTCTTCATCATGTGTGTGATGATGGCCCCGCCACCTGAGAAGAGGAAGAAAGTGGTGTTGACTCTGGAGAAGGAGCGGGAGATATTGGAGAAGGTGGACGCTGGGTGGCCGACATCACGGATCCTCCGTGAATTCAACCTCCCTTGCTCCACTTTGTTTGATATCAAGAGGTCCCGAGACAAACTACAGCAGTACACGGCTGATTTCGTTTCGAAAACCAGACGGAACATGGAGAGGAAGATGATGTTTACTCCTAAGTATGCCGATATTGACCGTCCACGCTCATCTGATATCGACAACAACATGCTGCTGGTGTGTTGGTACGTGGAACGGAGCTGAAAGCTGCTGCCGAGAAGTTCGCAAGGCTACACGACACCCCAGACTTTGAGGCATCTGAAGGTTGGCTCTTCGCGCTCAAGTTACGGCACGGACTCACCAACCGTAAGGTCCATGGTGAAGCTGTGGACGCCAATGACGAGGGAATAGAAGAGTTTCGGCAGAAGGTGAAGGGCTTGATTGACAGGGAGGGCCTCACTCTCGGTCAAGTCTACAACGCTGACGAAACTGGCCTATTTTATCGTTCCGTGCCCACAAACACTCGCTGAGGAGACGGAGAAGCGTGTACCTGGCCCCAAGCTCTCCAAGCAACGAGTGTCTGCTTTGTGCTGTGCCAATGCTAATGGCATGCGCCGGCTCAAGCCCGTTATTGTTGGACGTGCAAAGCAGTCTTGGTGCCTTCATGGGTAAATGAATGTCCTTCCTGTTGTGTGGTATCATTCTCTGAAGGCTTGGTTCAAAGCCAAGATCTTTAGAGGTTGGTTTCACCAACACTTTGTCAAGGAGGTCATACATTATCAGACGGAGACACTGAAAATCCCACACGACCAGGTAAAAGCCCTCCTGATTCTAGACAATGCACCTGCGCATCCGTCTGAGAAGGAGTTGGTGGCTGAAAATGGCCGCATTAGGTGTCTGCTTTTGCCACCTAATATGACTGCTCTCATCCAACCAATAGACCAGGGAGTGATTGTGGCAGTGAAGAGGCTCTACCAACAGAGGTTTTTGGACTAGGCGATGGCTGTCTATGAGGACGAGGACGATCGCAGGGAAGGACGAGACATGTGAGGACAAAAAACTGTCGAAAACCTTCGCCGATACAACCTCAAGTCTGCTATCTTCAACTGGGCCAGTGCATGGAAGGAAGTCTCTGTCAAGACTCTAGAAAATGGTTGGTCTTGTCTGCTTCATGGAAGTGATGTAGTGCACGATTTTTTAGGTTTTGACGTGGATGACTTCCATGCAAGGCTTCGTGCGGGTGGAGACAATGTGGATGTCGACGAAGTGTGTGAGTGGTTAGATGACGACGAGGGCGATCCTGGGTATCAGATCATGTCTGATATCAAGATCGCATCTACTGTTGCCGGTACGAGTACCCAGCAGGAAGATTCCGACGAGGACAGCAACGATGATGCGGACTCCTCACGGCTTGTCACTACTCCAGCCATCCCCAAGCTGAGCGCACTCCGGGAACATGTGGAGTTCGTCCTTGACTACCTAGAACGCCCGGACTGCGACAGGGAGATGGGGCCCTTGGGACTTGTGGATGAAGTGCGAGCTTTCAGGCAGTGCATCATTAATCGCCAGAATCATCGTTGCTTGCGTCAATCAACCATTGACAGTTTTTTCAGGCCAGTCAACCCTGCCATCCTCAACCCTCGCTCCACACCACTGCCTCACCAAGGCAGGCCTTCTAGCTCCAAGCCACAGCCCAGCACATCAGGCAAGGCGGAGTCACCACTGGATGTGAGTTTGCGGCTGTCTTCAGAGTCCTCTGCAGTGGAAAGCTTATCACCACGTCCCACCAAGGAGCCCCTACGCCGCCTCCATCAGCTCATCTCGGACTCTGACAGCGACTAAATTATCCAACACTCATCACTAGACCACACGGGAATTTACAGTTATGTACAGTGCACTGAAGTGATGTGATGCAACACTGTTACTGTATTATGGGAAAGTAAACATTGTGGGAAGTGCTGGTGAGAAGCGCTGGTGAGTGTAAAGTGCAGCAGAAGTGCAAAGGATTCTATGAATTCCTGCAGGTGTCTCAGGTGCACCTTCATTACTGTCAGAGTCTGGAATGATGGAGCGGGTTATAAATCAGGACGGCGGCAGCCTTCTCGTAAGTACCCTAACTTCATCAAAATTCCTTGTTTTGTTCTTCCCATATCATTAATCTCATGCATAGACTGTGTGAAAGATGATTTCCATAATGATTTTCATGTCTAACCTGTTTTCAGCATGCTGTACAGTGGTAAAAAATTCCCATAAATATAAATCATAATTTCCTGCTTTCAATTTATTTTTTCATGCATGGTTACCACTAGTATTGAAGTGCACCAGCTGTGAAAAAGGTGAATGCCACTGACTTTCATGTCCGATACCTAAACTAAGCTGCTAACTCAGTGAACAGCTGTGCCTAACTTACCTCAAATTCATCCTTTTTGGGTTATATTTAAATGAATTCATGCTTTGTGTTCATTATTTTAGTGCACTAGCTGTGAAAAAGGTGAATGCCAGTGAATTTCATGTCCGGTGCTTACTTTCAGCATGATGTATTCTGGTGAACATTTTTGCCATACCTAACTCTTATTGACCATTTTTCTGGTAACAATTTACATCATTTACTGTATTTGATGCTTTGTATCCAATAATTTAGTGAACGAAATGTGAGAAAAGACGATTTTCATGGTGGCCTGCCATGTCCGATACTAACTTACACTAAGCTGTCAAATCAGTGAACACCTATGCCTTACTTAACTCAGATTCATCATTTTGGGGTTAAAATAAAATGAATTCATGCTTTGTGTTCATGATTTTAGTGCATAAAAAGTGAGAAAGGGTGATTTTCATAGTGATTTTCATGTCCGATACTTACTTACACTATGGTGGCAAGTTCTGAGCACCTATGCCTTACTCACCTCAAAATCATCATTTTT
This sequence comes from Birgus latro, assembly GCA_018397915.1. Lineage (NCBI taxonomy): Eukaryota > Metazoa > Arthropoda > Malacostraca > Decapoda > Coenobitidae > Birgus > Birgus latro. Next base: position 3,226 of record JAGKTI010030596.1, read on the forward strand.
TGGTTAAAATTCAAATAATTCATGCTTTGTGTGCATTATTTATGTGAAAGTGGACTTAAATAAGTGCTATGCATGTCCGCTAGGGAGGTAGGAAGGTGATTTTCTGATTTAGGTTAGGTTAGGGTCAGGAATGACCGGTGCGGGAGCTTCAGGGCCACTATCCGGACAAGACCACTGTCCGGACATGCCTTTGGCTCTACAGTAAGGTCCCGGGTTACGTCGGTATCGACTTACATCAATTCGAGGTTACAACAGTCGGTTCGTGAGAGGAAATTTTCAAATATAAGAAAATAAAGAAAAAATACGTAAAGCTCGGTTTTTAGAAGTGCTGCTGTTTACCGCAAGATGTCTCTGGTGTTTTCCCGCCTCACACTTGACTACCAACAATTGCTCTCAGTCTCGCTGCTACTACCACCTGTAATTTTCTTGCGTTTGTTTTTCGCCTGATTCCATGATGCCTAAGAGACAGCTTCCTAGTGACCATAATGCCTCCAAGAAACGCAAGACCATCACATTACGTGAAAAAGTCGATATTATTAAGCGTAATGAGAAAGAAGAAAAGGCATCAGCAATCGGGCGTGCGCTGGGGATGAGCCGTACTATGGTAGCTACCATCATCAAAGACAAGGAGCGTATCTTGACTCACATTAAAGGTGCAACTCCTATGCAATCAACTGTGATTACCAAGAAAAGATCGGGACTGTTGACTGAGATGGAACGTATGCTAATGCTGTAGATTGAGGACAATAATCAATGGTGCATGCCTCTGAGTGAACCGTTAATCTGTGAGAAAGGACGCACACTCTACCAAGACCTTAAGAAAGAAAAAGGTGAGGAAAGTGAGACTAACGAGACATTTGTGGCATCAAAAGGTTGGTTTACTCGATTCAGGGCTCGAGCAAACCTAAACAGCAGAAGAATTTTCGGAGAAGCATCCAGTGCAGATGATGAAGCAGCAAAAACATCTGTTAAAGAGTTGGAGGAGTTGATTGAGAAGGAAGGCTACATTCCAGAACTTATTTTTAATGTTGATGAAATAGGACTAAACTGGAAACAAATGCTAACAGAACCTACATTGCTAAAGAAGAAAAAACCATGTCAGGGCATAAAGCATCCAAAGAACGCCTAACGCTACTTTTGGGGGGAAACTGTGCTGGCAACTTCAAGCTTAAAACGCTACTCGTATACCACTCAGAAAATCCAAGAGCTCTTAAGGGGATCCTTAAAGCTAGCCTACCAGTTTATTGGAAAAGTCATTTAAAGGCCTGGATGACGAGTGCAGTTTTCATTGACTGGTCTTCAAAGTGTTTCATGCCAGAGGTTGAACGGTATTGTGCTATGAATAACCTGCCATTAAAAGCTCTTCTCATCACTGATAATGCTCCTTGTCATCCTTCGAGCTTGACGGAGTTGCACCCTAATGTGAAAGTTGTGTTTATGCCACCAAACACAACATCAATCCTACAACCCATGGACCAAGGTGTAATAAGGGCATTAAGGCGTACTACCAGAGAAAAACATTCAGACAGGCAATACGAGCAACAGAAAATGGTTAAGTAACGCTCAAAGAATTCTGGAAAGATTTCAACATCTATAGAGCAGTTAAAAATATTGGAGAATGTTGGGCTGAAGTGACTGCGACAAATATGCACGGAGTGTGGAAAAAAGTGTGTCCTTACCTCATAAATGACTTTAAAGGATTTGATGAAGACAGTATAAATGAAGTCAAGCACAACTGTGTGAAAATTGGAAATGATTTAAATTTGGACATAGACGAGAGTGATGTAAATGAACTTATTGATTCACATGATCAAGAGTTGAGTAATGAGGACTTACTAGACCTTGGAAAACAAATGGAAAATGATGAAAAAAGTGATGAGGCAGAACCGCTAAGACAATTTAAGACAAGGAAATGGCAAATGCTTTCGACTTCCTAGAAAAAGCAATGGCTGTATTTGAAGATCAGGACCCAAATGCAGAGAGGTTTGCCAAAGTGTACAGGGGAATTGAGGATGCAGTGTCCTGTTATCGTCAAATCTATGATGAAAAGAAATATGCCACCAAGCAGTCTTCAATTCTCCAGTTTTTCAAGAGAACTGAACACCGAGCCACAAACTCACCACCAGCTTCAACCTCATCCTCATCTTCAACTCCTGACACCCCATCTTCAGCCCCGGACTCCCCTGCTTCAGCCCCTGACTCCCCTGATGCAGTGCCTTCCACATCGCAACCCCAGTAACGAGTCAAGTTGATGTTGTCAGAAGGTATGTGTTAGTGACATACAGTATGCATCTTTATTACAGTACCATACAGTAATCGGTCATTTTATCACAGAAATAATTTTGTTGTCCGAGTGAGGAAAAAAAAGCCATCAAACTTGATGTTACAAATGCTTACATTATCGTGCTGGTAATGATGTTGGTAGTTCATATTTTACGGCAGTAATTTACAGTAAACTTTATTGTATGATGAAGTATGAAAAGTGTTTGAATTTAGGAATAAAATGTGTGTTGGCAGTGTGCATGTGTGTAAGGACGGGAGAGTGAGGGAGCGGCAGCCTGACTCAGTTGTGGGTGAAGCAGGTGCAGCATAACTCAGTTGCCATGACGATGAGAAGTGCCGTTACTGCAGCGAGTGAGCTACTGTGATGAAGACTCGTAGCAAGTACAGCTTATATTTTATTCAATAAATATCATCAGTTCAAAAGACTGTGTATGTGATGTATGGTTGAAAAATCTGTAAGATGCACTGCGGTAAGTATAATCATACGACGTAATGTATAAAACTCGAGTTACATTCAAAATCGGCTTACGTCATGTCTCAGGAACGGAACTCTGACGTAACCCGGGACCTTACTGTATTACGTCGGATAGCGGAGGGATTACTAAATAATATTAAAATGGGGTTTAAATAAGGGCGTGCAGGACAATAATTGGTGGTATGCGGTGGTGACCATCATCCACTCACTTGATGTAGCGCTGCCTACTTCTTCCTTCACCTTTATCATTCTTGTTTTGTCTGCCCTCTATCCTCCTATATCTCCCATCTTTCCGGTCACTTTTTATTATACTTCTTTCCTTTTCACGTGGCTTTATACTGAGTGACAAGCCTAATGGTTTCCTAGTAACCATATAACCAACCCATACTTGTTCCCTACATATCAACAAGTGTGATGGCAGAGGGTTAGTGCCCCCCCCTGTAAAACAACAAACTCAAAGACAAACGACCACCCTCTACGGGATTATGGCACCTGGCTCTAGACAGACAGATAGACAGGGCTGTAATTGCCTATTTTTGTATGCTGAGAAGCCAGTACCCCATCAAATTTAAAAGTCTGGATGTGTTGTTACAGAAGATAGTTAGTAATAGTAGTTATTGGCCCTGCAAACCCAGCAGTCATAGTAAATACAGTATCACTATCTCTTCCTCCAAACTGAAATTGCTGATGCTTAAAGTTATTATATTGATTTATGGTGATGAATTTCTATCTATCTATCTATTGCAAACGCCTTAATCCCATAAGGAACGGCCAGAAACAAATCGTCTCCATATCGCCCTGTACCCCGCTATTTCACCACCCTGCTCCCAGCTCACACTCCCTTTTCTCAATGAATTTAAAGGATGAAATGTCATACTCATAGGTCATAAACACTAATGTACTCTTTGCCTCTATTCCTTTTCTCTTTTTGCTACACTTCTCTTCCACTTACATGGATAATGAGCGTATTTCCTCCTTCAGAGGAGAAGGATATATCAGAGTGGTCCATAATAGCAGTATAAAAAATAAACAATAAATCCAATGGAATGCCAAACAATGTGTACTCCTCAAGAAGAACCAGCTAACTGATGAGAAGGAGCGAGGGTGGGTGTGTGCTGACTGGCCAAGGTCGGGGCTTGGTTGGACCTGTGTGTCTTATTGGCTGTGAGGCAGATCATACACCCACATCACTACCATTGTCCAGCACAGTCCACTGGGCTTATGTAATGCAGTAAGGTGCAGTGCTGGGGAGTTGAACATGGAGCTTTGACTGTACTCCAAGGGCTTTATGTGTTTCTTTGGGGGGGGGGCAAAAAATTGAGACTTAGGCCAGGGAACATGTTGGTGTCTGTAGCTCAGTACCGTCATTTTGGTTGACACATCCTTGTTCCTTGGGATGCATCGATTACAAATCTACCCACCCATCTTTAACTCACTGCCTGAGAAAACACAGCCACTTGACACTTGCATAAAAAAAACAATGCTGTAATGTATCTATCAGTATTGTATATACCTATTTACCAACTTTTAGTCTAATGTCTGCAGGCTACTTTATCCTCTATTTATCTATTACCAGACACCTTAATTCTGTAATGGTTGGCCACAAATAAACTGACTCCATGTTGCCCTGTCCTGTGTCATTTGGCTGCTCTCCCTCCAACTCAAATCGCACTCTCTCATATATCTCTCCATTCCTCCGTCTCCTCCTTGGTATCCTCCTCCTCCTCTCCCTCTCCACCTCACTCACATACACTTTTTTAGTCAATCTTTCACCCACTGATAAAACAAGCTTCAGCACTGAGCTACGTGAAATGAGCTGCAGAGGGATGAAAACCTTGACCAAGTTAATAAAAAAGTTAGGTGGGAGACACAGGTTCAAGGCTGAATTCTTTTTCTCAAATTATTCAGGCAACACAGAATCCATCTTCTTCTTCTTTTTTTTCTTTTTAATGCAAAGAAGAAGGAACCAAAGGCCAGGAGCCTGCAAACCATTCCTTCCAAGAAAAAAACAAAAAACAATACAAAAGAGAGCCAACTTCAAGATCCGTTCATTTTGAGATGCCTGGACACACTGCGTTTGAAAGACTGGATATCATAGGATGTAGGAAATACAGACAGAGGGAGACAGTTCCAGAGTTGACCTGTTGCATAAATGAAGGACTGGGAGTAACGGTTAACTCTTGTAGCACAAAACGTTAGAGAAAATAAAGAATTCAAGCTCTGACCTGTGTCTCTCTCCCATACAACATTTCCACCTGTCACAATGAAGTGGAGGAAGGGAGAGGCAGAAGAAGAACGAGGATAAGGTGGAGGGATGAAGTCGAGAGGTACATGAGGGAGGGGGGAGTGAGTTGCAGGGAGGGAAGTCAAATGGTGGGTGACAGAGTGACTTGGAGGCATTTTGTTTTGTCTGTGGCCACCTGTTGCGAGATTAGGGCGTCGGGCTATAGATAGATAGATAGACAGATAGAAAGACAGATAGCTAGATAGACAGACAATGAACCATCTGCTGAAGGTGAAACAACTGTAATTACCAAGGGAAAGCGTGCAGGTCGCGCCCCTTGATGCGCAGGTGGGCCACCAGTGGACCCAGCCCCACCTCAATCCTGCGTCTCTTCCTGCTGCGGCCTTGGGTTCTGGCCTGGGAATCTAGCACCTGGGTCACCTCCAGTATGCCACAGTCGTCACACTCAGCATAGATCTGAGGCAAAATAGGGCGGGTTAGAGATCAGCTTATCTTAGTTCAAGCTTGATATTTCGGTCCGTACAAAAAGATTTAAGCGGCCATACAGTAGCTAAGTCACAAGTGAGAGTTCAATGGTATCTGGATCGATATAAAAATACTTAAGTGGACACAAGTCAAAGACAAGAGCAGTGAAAATTACTTACTTTGACAGGAGCATGGAGAGACAGACAGACAAATGGGGACATAAAGGAGTGTTGTGGTGTTGATGTGGATTTGCAGTATGTGAAGCTACATGGAGAGACAGACAAACAAACGAGAAAATAAAGGAGTGACATGGTGCTGATGTGAATGTGGGGCATGTGGAGTTACATGATGAGGCAAACAGACAAATGAGGAAGTGAGTGAATGTTGAGGGGTTAATGTGGATGTGGAGTATGCGGAGTTACATGGAGAGACAAACAGACAAATGAGGAAGTGAAGGAACATCGTATTAAGGGAATACTCTGAGATGGTCTGGCCATGTGCAGGGGATACAGAACGAGACTGACTGGGATTGTTTATAAGAGGTGAAGGGAGGAGAGGGAGAGGAATACCAAGAATGAGATGGAGGGATGGAAAGATATGTGAGAGTGGAGGATGTGAGCTGGAGAGGGCACCCAGGGAGGACAAAGGGGAATGGAGGAGACTCACTTGTTCAGTATTAACCCTAGCTGAGCTGCAGATCTCAAATGAGGCATAATGAAGGTGTGTACAGGCCAAGCTGCATACCTCATTTAAGGTACAATTTACACTGGTTATAGAACAATGATTTAAGGAAAGTAAACTATTTTACAAAGAATCAGCTCAGAAGTTAAGGTGTCTGAATACTGATGAATAAAAGTCCTCGGTACATGCTGAGAATGTGTTCCAAAATATCACAATCTTTTCCAAATAACCAGTGCAGTAATTTTGGGAAAACTGGCAAGCCAGCTTTATCAGTTGCAATGGAACTTGAATAGGGAATGTTTTATTACTTATTCAGGAATTACTGTACTGTACTGTAATAATAATACAAACTGTAAAAAAAAAAAAAACATAGCACAAAGAATTAAATTATACAGCCCTCCTTTCACTGGCTCAAAGAACTTAGTGCCTAAAAACATAAGCATTAGATTACTGTACATAGAGTAGGTTCCCAAATAACTACTTTTTTTTTCTGTACTCTAATGTGGCTGAAAACTGCCATCTTGAATGCTGAGTTGCAAGAAATCACTATACTGTTCGCGTTTACGTGATTCTCTTGTGCCCTGCCCCCTTTGGCCCCGTCCAATCACCCGTCGGCCCGAGCAGGATTTCTAAGCCAGTCTTGCCCTGCCAGTGTCGGGTAAACATGTCACTTATCACAGCAACAAAACTTTTACATAACTCCTTAACTGCAATTATATCTTTTCCATTTAACTAGGAAATGTGTTTTGTAGTAAAGGATGTTGGAAAAAAGTACCAAGGAATGTCATCGGCCTGAAAGGTTTGCGAAATAATGAAAGTTCCCTCTATGAAAATAAAAAGGTATACATTCTACAAAGAATTTAGTGTTTTGACTTTTTTCCTTATATTTGGTATCCACACACACACACACACATACACAACCCTTTTCCCTCTAAAAGATTTAAATGACTTCACGTGTTTTGTTTCGTTTCGTTTTTTGAAGGCTGCAACATGCTTGCATGCGTCGGCCTTTTTGGATTGGAGCGTGTAGCATTTTATGACCGGATGCCCTTCCAGATGTCTACCAATGACCCTTGGGTGGATTCGATCCTCCAACCCTACGGCCAGAGCGGAGCGCTCTAACCCACTGAGCCACGGCTGCTGTATAGAATAACATTTCTTATACGGCATTGTTGGTATAAATATTTATACTGTATAAGTAATTATACTGTACTGAGTAGGCGAAGCCAGTGACATTTCGTTTTCCTACTTCTACAATTCGAACCCTCTAATTTTAATGAAATGTAGGAAATAAATAAGGAAAATTACAATACAGTTATGAAACCGTGGTAACTTAACAGACATGACAGGTAGATGACTTAATATGTTTAATAGTAATAGCAGCACAGCTGCGAGGTGTTATTGCCAAGCTCCAAAGTTTCTTGGCGCCAAAACTCAACTGCTGTCGCAAGAGGAGGCGGGCTGCTTCTTTGCAAACTGATTTTGATTCAGTTAGTAAATTTTAGTGCTTGCTTTGTCATACAGAAATGAATTCAAAGTAGAAGTAAATAATACGATACTATTTTGTAGCAAGGCTCATTATTCTATCAATAAGAAGAATAATTATCTCAGCCAATCAGCAACAAGTAGAGCTGGAAGAGGGCGGGGCACAAGAGAATGAGACAAACGCTTCCAGTATAGAATATAACAGTACCAAGTCATAACAATATACTTAGGAATGGATGCAGAGACACAACATTGACTTTCTGCCACTGAGCTCAGCGAAAGAACCCGCAAAAGGACAAAAATCTGGGGCAAGTTAGACTGCAAGTAGTATACCTGCCAATACTGTACTTTAAGATAAACAGTAAGAGTAACCATGAGGGGTGTGGAATGGTGTGGGTCCATGGATGAGTTTGTTTTTATATTTGGGCCACTTTAAGGTGAGAGTCTATCAATCAATAGCCAGACACCTTAATCCTGTAAGGGGTGGCCACAAACAAATCACTTCCACACCACCTGTCCCCTGCCATTACACTCCCCTCCCCCCAACTTACACCCACCTCTCTCATAAAGTGAAAGTACTAAAGGAAATTATGGATGAAGCTACAAATGGGCTAAAATCTGAGCTGTGTGTGTGTGTGTGTGTGTGTGTGTGTGTGTGTGTGATTATAGAGGGGGAGGGGCAGACATTCATCATATACAAATCACACAGGACATCCTACCTTATTACAGACACGAGCAGTAAGTGTAACAAAGAGGGGTGGTATGGTAATGGTCGAGCCTCTTAACAGCTTCCCTTGATTGCCCAGCAGCTCTATGTGGTCGACTAGCTCCTGGTACAGGTGGTGGAGACAGCGACGCCACTGCACTGGGTCTATTACTAACTCACATTCCTCAAGTATCACGCCACCTGAGAAATGGAATTGTGAAGGGAAATGTGGTTGAAGCTACAGAACTTTATCATCATCATTTTCATCTTCATCATCACCACCACCACCATTACCATCACCATCATCATCACCACCACCACCACCACCATCATCATCACCCCCACCACCATCATCATCCTCATCCTCATTACAGTCCACACAATCAAAAACATACCTATACACTTTCCTGTCTGTATGTGCTGAAGTACTGGACAAATTGCAAATATTCCCCCATCATTTTTATTCATGTGTTTTCCTGCCATTATCAGCACCTCATACAGTACAAGTTTTATACATGTGGCAAGCTTTTCTTCAAACTGTTTTACCTTGCAAAGAAAACACAAACAGCAGCAACATTCACTGTGAAATAATTTTTGAACATGTGTACTTCCTACTTATATAAACACACATACACACACACACACAAATACACATACATTCTTTCCCTCCTCTCTCTCTCTTCCTCTCTGTCAGTCTATCTGTCTGTCTGTCTCCCCCTCTCCCTCTCTCTCCCCTACACACATTCAGTAAATCTGCCGCCACTACCTTTCTGTGGATGGTG
>JAGKTI010030597.1:0-12346 GCA_018397915.1 Birgus latro
ATATACCTCTCCACTCCATCCTTCCATCTCATCCTTGGTCCCGCCCTCCCTCTACCCCCCTTCACCTCACTCATATATGCTTCCCTTGTCAGTCTTTCATTCTCCATCCTCTCCATATGGCCAAACCACCTCAGTGTGTTTCTCCTAACGCTTCCCATCACATCCACATCCGCACCACAACGCTCCTTCTCATCTTCATTTGTCAGTCTGTCTCTCCATGTGACTCCACAGGTTCCTCTCAAATAACTCATTTCCACTGCTCTCACTCTTGAATTCTGTCCCTTCAAAAAGGTCCAAGCTTCACTTCCATACGTTAGAGTTGGTATCACAATACTGTCACGTAGTACCTTTTTCTCTTCCACGCTCACTTCTTTGTTTCTTATCACTGCTTTCGAGGAACCATCAAGCTTTCTTCCTTGTTGTACCCTTTCGAGCACTTCACCCTCTAAACATACATCCTTACTCATCACACTACCGAAGTACTTAAACGTACTCACATTTTCCATTTCCTCCTCATCCAGCCTCACTGTACATTCACTGACTTCACTTCTCTCGAAGATCATAACTTTAACCTTCCCTACATTCACCTTTAGATTCCGTTCCTCACACACTCTCCCAGACTCATCCACCAAGCCTTGTAGCTCCCCTTCGTCTTCACTTAACACAGTATCATCTGCAAACAACAGTACAGGAAGTTTCCAAACACTGTCCTCTCTCATTAGGGCCACTCCAACATACACGGCCCTACCTTGAATTTCTTATATAATCCCATCCATACACAGACTGAACAACCATATACAGATTGAACAACCATAGAGACATGACACATCCCTGTTTCAATTCAGCCTTCAGTTAGAAAAATTCACTCAGTTCACTATCCGTACACACTGCAGCCTTAGCACTCTCATATATACTCCTCACAGCATTCAACAGCTTCCCATCTACTCCATATATTCTTATACTTTCCACAATCCTTGTCTATCCCCTCTGTCATATACTCTCTCCAAATCCATGAAGGCCGCATACAACTTCTTTCCCTTCTCTAGAAACCTTTCCACTAAAGATCAAAGAATGACTATTTGAGCTACATAACCTCTTCCCTTCCTAAAATCTCCCTGTTCTTCTCCAGTTAATTCCTCTGTTATTTCCCTAACTCTGTCAATAAGTATTCTGCATATAATTTTTCGTTAATATAAGGACTAAGTATAATACACATCACTTTTGAGTGTGTTATTGTGTGTGTGTGTGTGTGTGTGTGTGTGTGTGCTGAATCACAGATCACTTCCTTGGGGGCGACAGTTTTGATTCTCTGTTGGATTGTTGTGAGTTTATTTATAGTTTCATCATCTTGATGACCAAATTGATTAGAGAAGGCGAAATTTTGAATACTCCTCGATTCTGCTCAATTGCATTGGAGGCTTGGATTATTACTGCCTCTTAACGCTTTCTTCTTTTTTTGTTTGATTCTTCTAGTACAAGTTTAGCACTGTTCCAATCCCTGAGGTGACTGTGTTCTTCATGGTGAACCACACATGCATTATTAAACTTGAATGCTCTCCAGTCCCTCCTATATTCTTTCACCATTGTTTCTACATTACATGAGGCTTCGCCTATGTATACTTTTTCGCACATGGCGCACGGTATTACGTATACTCCTGCAGTGGTTTTGTTGTCTGTTTTCTTCCTATGGCGAGTTAGATTTTTGATAGTTTCACTTGTCTGGCACACGATTTTGAAGTTGCTGGATCACAGGAGAGGTGATTGGATGTCAGCGGCTTTTCCCATGGGAAGGATTTGGCGTCTCCGTGCTTCGCTTGGTTCTTTGGTATTATTAAATATTTGCATGCCTTTTTGTTGCACTGAATTAACATTGGGCGGGGAAACCCCGGTGTACCAACACTCGTCCTCCATGTGTTCCATGCTTCAAATCCTAAGTTGTTCTTAAGAAAAATCCAATCATGACTTCTTTTATTATCTTGTTACTATGATGTGAGAAGCAGTGGACCAGATCATCTTTGTTAGTAGGCTTTCTGAAGACTCTGAGTTTCAGTTCACTGTTGCTCTTGACAAGCAGGGTGTCTAGGAAAGGCAGTAACATCCCTTTTCACCAACGTCCGATGGAAAGTTATGTTACAACTAAGGGAGAGGTTTGCCACTAGAGATAAAATCTTTCTCCTCCCCAGGGATGATTTTTTTCTATCTTGTAGAGCTCTGTGATAAATACAACTACTTTTGCTTCAACGGACAATATTATACACAGATATTCGGAATGGCAATGGGTTCTCCAGTGAGTCCAGTATTAGCCAACTTATTCATGGACGTATTGGAGGCAGAATCCTTACCCATCATTGTTCCACGCACAGTGACATGGCTGCTGTACATGGATGACATTCTTGTAATAACACCTAGAAGACTAAATCTCCAGCAACTGCAAAACCAACCCAATGAAGCAGAATCAACAATAGAATTCACCTTGGAAGGTGAAGAAGATAAAGCACTGCCGTTCCTAGACACCTTGCTTATCAGGAGCAACAATGAAATGATATTCAGTCTATAGAAAGTCTACCAACAATGATGGTCGATGCACTACTTCTCACATCATAGCAACAAGATCAAAAGAGGAGTCCTAATCAGATTCCTCCTAAGAACAACTTAGGATCTAAAGCTTAGAACACATGAAGGACGAGTATAGGTACATCGAGAGTGTGTTCACAAATCTGAGGTTTCCCCGCCATGTGTTAATTCAGTGCAACAAAAAGGCACACAAAATATTTAATAATCCCAAAGTACCACGCGAAGCACGGAGATGCCTAATCCTTCCAATGGGAAATACCGCCGACACCCTATCACCTCTCCTGCGACCCAACAACTTCAAAATCGTGTGCCAAACAAGTGTAACTATCAGAAATCTAACTCACCATAGGGAGAAAACAGACAACAAAACCAATACAAGAGTATACGTAATACTATGTGCTGAGTGAGAAAAAGTATACATAGGTGAAACCTCATGTAGTGTGGAAACAGTGGTAAAAGAATGTAGGGGGGACTGGAGAACATTCAACTTTAATAATGCATGCATGGTTCACCACGAAGAATGCAGTCACCTCATGGACTGGAACAGTGCTAAACTAGTACTAGAAGAATCAAACAAAACAAGAAGAAAGTGTTCAAAGGCAGCAATTATCCAAGCCTCCAACACAGTGAGGGACTTTCAGAGTGTCTTCTGCAACCTAGCTGGGAAGCATAACTTAGTCCTACACCCCAAAAAAGTATCATAACTATATGACTATTCTATGTGTTTGGGCAAACTTGAGAGAGTTAGCAAAACAAAACACCATTAACCCGCCGAGCCCCACCGACGTAGTACTGTACAATGCACATCACTACTTTTTTCTGCGGACAGACCCACTGACGTGCACCGTACGTCACTCAGTTGCAAGGCCCATCGTGTGCACATTTTTCAACATTCGCGAGTGATTTTTGGTAGGCATATGTGGGAGACCTTCCTCTACCTGCTGTCAAGCAGCGATACTGCCTGGCCCCACCTGACCCCTCTCCCCCCACACTGGGCAATTCACCTGTTAGCAGTAATCTAGCCAGTAAAGATATGTTGCCCCACTGTCTCTCCAATGACGAAATTCACGGTGAAAGTGATTCCTGAGGTGGAGGACAAAGAAACAAAGAAGCTAGAGGTAGAAACAAACAGAAGTGATGAGGTGGTAATATCGTAAAGGAAGGTGCCATATGCTGGGGTTTTGGGTGAGTGAACAATGCTTTTATCGCCTATATTATTGTGTGAAAACCAATATAGCTTTCTACTACACATAAATTTGTACCAAATAAATAAATAAATATGTAATTTAAAGTGGCTTGAATTAGTTAACCCTTCCACAGTTTGTTTTCTTTAGCCAGTTACCCTGGAAAAGATGGAAAACGTAAGTCTGAATGACACCTGTATCAACATTTTTAAGCTCAGGAGGGCNGTACCAAATAAATAAATAAATACGTAATTTAAAGTGGCTTGAATTAGTTAACCCTTCCATAGTTCGTTTTCTTTAGCCAGGTACCCTGAAAAAGAAGGAAAATGTAAGGCTGAATGACACCTGTATCAACATTTTTAAGCTCAGGAGGACGATTTCTCTATGAATTTTCGATGATTCTCACCAAAAGCGGAGGTTTGATTCCCCCCCCCCCAAAAAAGTTTAAAATCGGTCAGCTTCTCGGTGTGTTTCGTAAAATATCGGTCGGGACTGGGCAGGTTAAAGTCACTAAACTACTCGTTGATAAAAAATATCATACTCATAAATGAATATTTTTGACTGGCTATTTAGCATATGCGTACTGGAGCTTCTATCTGGCAATCCCTTACACACAGTCATTTCGTTGTATTCCTAATGAGCTCACTGGAATTGGCTTTCGTATCTACATTTGTATCATCTTTCTGAGCAGGAATAGTGCTTTATTAAAGCTTGTCATTGCTCTGATATTCCTAAATTTAATATTTTTCACATACCACATCTTGATAATTGTTTCCACACGCCATAGGCCACTGTCCCCAGGACGGGATAAAACACAGCTCACTTTTCACTAAATCTCAGTGCAAGGAGATGTGCTTACAGTTCATTTACCAGACCAATGTGGTGACTAATCAAGGTTTTGAAGTTCAATATTTGTTTGGTTCTTAGGATGCAATTTGATTTATACAATGAGGTCAAAAAAATAATTTCAAGTTAGCTAGGAGAATGTACTGCTAAATGAGTTTGATTAACCCTCTTTTTACCATTCGACGCAGGCTGCATCCTACCGTCCTACCACGAGCAAGTACTTGGGACATGAGCCTCAGTGCCCAAGGCCACATACACTGAGAGATCCTCCTATGACTGTGCTATTCCCACGCACTTGAGAGTTCATAAAAAATTTATCCTCACACCTTTTATGTTTTGATAATTGTTTTTTTTTTCACCTTAATCCTGAATAAATGTACTTGCTTACGGCCTTGTAGAAAAGATCAGCCGAATGTAAATTATGTCTAAAAATATTTATGTCAGTTTTTCTCATAGAAACATAATTTTTATGGTAAATGTTCCTGAAAAAATGTTATAGGAAAATTATTTGGCTACATTTTGGTGTATAAAGAATTACTGTAGGTCAATTGGGGCTGAGTTTATGGATCGCAAAAGTAAATTATGCTCGAGCAAGGCTCATAGCACTCTGAATGGGGTAGTGGGACAATGCTGGATGTGGCGTGGGTCGAGCATGGCAGAGGGATAAACGAGGACGCAAGCAGTGCTTTGTTCTCGCCCAGAAATGGACGCAAAATCATTTTATAACAAAAAAAAAAGCAGGATTTGATGGAACCATCGTCAAATGGTAACGAGTGGTTGAAATTTGCACCGGACCCACAAACACCAAAGGGTTTAATTACCTCCTTCACTCCAAGGATGTAAATAATTGTATTCTTTATTTCGACGCTTGTTCACCTCAGGGGAGACTGACCTGGATGATGATACAGCCTTCATTAACCCCCTTCAGTGTGACAGTGTTCTAAATAGCAAAATCATCTAGTAGCAGCAATATTTTTTTTTTTTATATATCATCGGACCAAAAAGTTAGGCTCTTGACATCACTTCCTCATTCAGAGGCTCAAATAGAATCTTACTTGATCTTTATTTGTTACATGTTTTATGATTCATTTTACCATCTCTTCCACAAATTGAAGAAAAGAACACATGATTTTCTTTGGTAAACAAGCACTGGCTGTTCTACTCAGGACTGTCCCTTTAATGTGCATGTGCGAGTCACGCAGTGATTTGTTAAATGCTTAGATTTACAAAATATTAAAATGTAGATCATACAAGGACTGTCAGAACAAAAACTGATGTTAGTAATGAATAATGGGCAGACTTTAATATAACTGTGTATAAGAGATTGGCTACAATGTCCAATCACCCAAACAGATTTTATGAAAAATGAAGTTCAAGTTTATGATAATAAATCCTAAACGTATGCAAAATAAGATCATTCCTACTGGTTATGACTTTTCTAAATATTTTAGTAATTTCAATGGTATATGCCAGTGCTATATCCTACAGTTCAATACTAGAGTAAAAGTAATTCATAACTATTACAAGGATGATAACCAGCAAAGGACTGGTGTATGACCGAGTAAAGAATACAGTGACTTAGCACTCTAAAAGCCCCTCATAGAGCAGAATCGAGGATTATTCCAAATTTCTCCTTTACTAATTAATTTGGTCATCAAGAGGACGAAACTACAAAAAATAAACTCAGAAAAATCCAACGGACAACCAGATTTGTCGCCACAGGAGGTGATCCAACATGATTCAGACACACACACACACACTCAAAACGATGTGTATTATACCTTACCTTACCTAAATGCCGTGCCCCTGCAGATGTTGGCGACCATGGAATGCCACACCTCTCTATCTTCTGTCATTTGCAGCAGTTGTCCAGCCGTGTATCCTCCCCTCGCTGTTCTTACTATTCCATCCATATACTTCTCTGTTTGCCTGCCTCTTGCTCTACTACCTGGGACTCTTCCCGTTAAACTCAGGTTCTGTATCCTTCCTCTTCTCATAACATGTCCTAAAAATCTCATCTGTCTTCCTCTCACGTGTGCCAGTAATTCTCTTCTGACATCCATTCTCCTTAACACTTCTTCACTTGATATTCTCTCTGTCCAAGAAATTTTCAAAAGCCTTCGCCAGCACCACATATCCAAAGCTTCCAACTTTATCTCCATCATTTTACTAATAGTCCAAACTTAGTCCTAATGATATAAGAACTATGATATTAACAACAATGGTGGTTGTGATGATGTTATTAGTTGTCATTATTATTAATTATTATTGTTGAGAAGCGGGATTTTCTGGTTAGGTAGTACTGGAAGGTTCTCAGTATTTCTCATATTTTCCAGTTACGAGTGAGAGATGCCAGGTAGCCTTCTATTTGTGAGTGGAGGTATTTTGTAAGTTGTACATTAAATTTATGTGCTCTTTTTATCCATAATGCTTTATATATGTGACTGTTAAATTATGTAATTTTAAATCAGTCTGTGTGCTAAATAATTCAGTATTACACAGTGTAAGAAAACTCTGGATATTTTGGTTGTCTTCGAGTTGGTAACTTGCTTCTCAGAGAATGTAGTAGATCATTCTAGTAAATAGGGAGCTTATATAGAGATGGGGAAGGGATTAAAGGAGTCCTCAGTTCAGTTTGAGTTTAGTTCATTGTCAATGCAGATTGTATATCTCTGGTACTTGTGAAAACAGCGAAGTGAAGTTGGCAAGCATTAAGTGTACTTATTTGGAAAATAAAGACAGAAAACTTAAGAAGCCAGTGTTTATTTACAACACCTGAGCTGATCTTAATTGTTGTTGCACACCAAAAGGCTGACCATAAGAAGAACAACTCACTGGGCAACGTCCTTCCTATTCTGAACTACTGCTGTTGGACTCTGTGGCTGTGTGGGATGGGGACATAAAAGTGGTGTCAGGAGTGTGGATCATTAGAAAAGTACTGCAGTGAGTCAAACCTTCGACATGGGGGCAGGCGGTGTTTAGACAAGAGGCCAAGCTAGGTAAGAGGAGGCATTGCTAGCTGCAATTATGAAGCTATTACAAGCACTAAGAGTACAACTACAGGCCCAAAGTGAAGGACAGAAAAAACTCGAAGAACAATTACAGGCCTTAACTGAAGAACAGAAAGAACTTAAAGAACAATTACAGGCCCAAAGTGAAGAACAGAAAGAGCTCAGGAAAGTAATCAAAGAACAGTTATTATAAGCACAAAGTGAACAGCTAGATGCATTACAGGAGCAACAAAGGAAGTTGCAACTGAGGATGCAAGGACAGCTAAATAAGGAAAGAGCAACAACAGCTGAAGGAGGAAGTATGCGCTGATGTACAGCAGCAGAAGTGTGAGGTAAGTAATAACGAAATGGAGTGCAGACAGCATCTAGACAACAAGCTGAAGATAATTAGTGAAGGAATTGAGGCTGCAGAGAAATATTGCACTGCTGAGCCTCAGAATAGTGTATATGGAGCATATAAAAAAAAAAATAATAATAATAATGATAATAAATAAACAGACGGTGTCTGGTGAATCGTGAAGTATCCCAAGCATCGAAAGGTAGCATTACAGGGGTGAATAATCAGAATGAAGCTTTCTTTAAACTGAGGCGTCCCGTCAGCGTACGGGTACATTATAACGTTTTGTCCCAGTGACACCCAATGACATACCCATACGTGATGTATTTGCAAGGTCCGTCATTTGCACATTTTTCAAGTTTCATGGGTGATTTTTGGCAGGCCTATGTGGGAGACTTTCCTTTACCCACCATCAGACGGGGATACTGCCTGGCCCCACCTGACCCCTCCCCCCCCACACGCCATTCTCCCGGCAGCTCACCTGTCAGCAGTGACCTGGCCATTAAAGACATGTCGCACCACAGTCTCTCCAATGACGAAATTCACGGCGAAAGCCAGAGGAAGAAACAAACAAAAGTGTTGAGGTGGTAATGTCGTAAAGGAAGGTGCCATATGCTGATGCTTTTGGTGAGTCAACAATGCTTATATCGCCTATATTACTGTGTGAAAATCAATATACTCATGTACTACATGTAAATTCGTGCCAAATAAATAAATAAATGCCTAAATTGAGTGGTTTGAAATAGTTACCTCTCCCATCCTACCATTCACTCTGTAGCCAGGCCATCTATAGGGCATGAGCTAGGTGGGGTTACTGTTACTTGTATCCTGCATTTTTAAGCTCACGTGGGCGATTTCTCTATGAATTTTCGATGTTTCTCATCAAAAGCGGAGGTTTGAGCCAAATTTTTTCCCCCAAAAAATTGGTCGGGATTGGGGGGTGGGGGTCAGTGGTGGAAAATTGGTTGGGACATGACGGATTAAGACCTGGGCTTAATTATGATGCCCCAGCATTTAGGCCCAAAACCAGTGATGAGTATGGCTATAATGGGTCTCGAGTTAAACACAAATGTCAGAAATATGATGGCAAAATCTCTAGGGAAGCTATCCGATTGCAATATGAGTTACTTGCAGATCAGAATGGTTGTGATGAAAGGCAGAGGGCAGTACAGCTTGCAACTAGCCTCAAGGTTGCTGCAATGGAAGCTCTGGGCCAGATGTCAGCAGAGGAGAGGAACAGTTATCAGTCCTTAGTACTTGTAGATGTACTTTAGCACAGGTATGGGACCATGTACCAGACTGAGGTTTAAAGGGCAAGATTCAGGACCCGTGTATTGGCTCGAGTTGAATCCCTACAGCAGCTTCCTCATGACCTCCTGGAGGGTATGGTACACAAGGCATACCCAGGAGCCGCACCTAACATGTTGACTATTCTTCTGAGGGACCAGTTCATCAATGCTCTTGATAGCGTAGAGTTGAAAGTGCAAGTGACGCAGGCGCAACCTAGAAGCATGCAAGAAGCACTAGCCAGGGCTCTAGGATTTGAGTCCTATGTTAGGGCCAGTACGTCCACTTTTCAGGCAGGTTGATGTGCAGGATTCAAGGCAAGAAAGGGGTAGGTACATGAAATGGAAAAATTTGAAGAACGTTGCTGGTACTGTGAAAAGCCAGGATATAGGAAATAGGACTGCTACAAGCGGAAGAGAAAACAGATCAGAGGAGGCTGCTAGTTCTGCGAGAAGCCAGGACACAAGAAGGTGGACTGTTACAAATGGAAGAGGGATCAAGAACAGAACAGTGGACGGAAATCCACGATTCCAACAAACTGTTGTTGGACATGTGGTGACATGGGACACTTCAGCTATGTTTGTCCAAATGACAAGGAGGGTGAGAAGATGTTGCAGAAGATGAGAAAGATGAGGATAAATTAGTAAAGGCTGGTGACAAGAGGAAACAACCAGCTAGTTTTTACCAAGAAGCCCAACCACTGAGGAAATGCAAGAGTACGTTGATGGATAGTGTGCAAGAAGACAGAAATACAGATGGCAAATAGGAATGGGAATCTTAGCAAGAAATGCCCTCGTAATGTAGTGACAGGGCCAGTGTCAGCTGAAGATGACCTGAAGAGGATGCAGACGGAGGATGCAGATTTATAACCAGTGCTAGAGTGGCTGCAGCAGAATACAGTGGGACCATCTTGGGAAGAGGTTTCCATATTCAGCCTTGTGACTAAGAGTTACTGGAGTCAATGGGACCTTCTTCGTTTAAAAAATGAATTACTGGTACATCAGTGGGAGACACCCAGTGGCCTTAGCAGTGATTGGCAACTGGTGGTTCCGAAGAAAATAAGGTCCGAGATCTTGGATGAGTCCCATAACCAGATTACTTATGGGCACCTGAGAGTGAAGAAAACTCTAAGTCGGCTGCGACAGAGGTTCTAGTGGACTGGCATGTGGCAGGATGTTGAAGAGTGGTGTCGGTCCTGTGATGTATGCTCTGTCAAGAAGGGACCCAAGAAACGTGGTTGCACCCCTCTTCTGCTGTACGAATTTGGTGCTCTGATGGAAAGAGTGGCAGTGGACATTGCTGGACCTCTGCCACTCACCGTAAGAGGAAACCAGTATATATGTGTCGCCATGGATTGATTACTTCACAAAGTGGCCAGAAGCCTATGCCATCCCCAACCAAGAGGCTGCAACTGTTACTCAGATGTTGTTTGACCAGTTTTTCTGTCGTTTTGGGATGCCACAAGAGTTACATTCAAACCAGGGTAGAAAGTTCGAGTCTGCTTTGTTTCGTGAGCACTACGAGTTACAGGGGATCAAGAAAACCAGGACGACCCTACTAAAGCCACAATCAGATAGGATGGTGGAGAAATTCAACATAACCCTGGGACAGGCAAAGTACTACATAAAGGGACAAATGGAATGGGACCAGAAATTACCTGCATTGCTGATGGCATATCGGTCTGCATCCCACGAGACTATCAGCTACACCCCTGCAAAATTGATGCTGGGCCTCAAGTTACGGTTACCCATTGACTTGTTAATGGGAAGACCACCTGGTGAAGCGCTCCCTACAGACACCTCCAGCAATGTGAAAATTCTTCAGGAAAGGCTGGATGAGGTATATCATCAAGTGTGAGAAGCTCTGAAGTTTTCAGGTGAAGTGCTGAAGTGCAGGTATGATGCCAAGGCAAGTGAAGTGAGCTTCAAGAATGGTGATAAAGTTTGGTTATACATTTCTTAGTGGAGGAAGAGACAGTCACTGAAGCTGCAGAGCCCATGGGAAGGGACTTACACTGTACTGGATCACCTATCAAACATAATGTACCAGATTCAGGGAGACATGAAGTCTCGCCCAGAGGTGGTACACGTGAATCATCTGTGGCAGCACCATGGCCCAGGACAGTACAGCTGGGACATCTCCGAGGAATCGTGCTCTCCCGCAGCTAAGGTTGTTGAGGAGGACAAAGGAGCTGAAGTACAAGAGGATGGTGGCAGTTTCCCAAGAGAAGTGCAGCTGGAAGAGGACCAAGACATTCCAGGAGGAATGGACTGTGTGGAGGAGCAGGGACGTAGTTGGAAGCGGCATAGGAAAAAACCTGATAAGTTGAAGGACTATTTTGTGCATAATTAAATGTTTAGTTTGGAATAAGGATTATGTTTGTATAATTGTGTAGTTTTGTCGGGACAACAAAGGACTAGGGAGGGGGTAGTGCTGAGAAGCAGGATTTGCTAGTTAGGTAGTACTGGAAGGTTCTCAGTTCTCGCATTTTTCAGCTTTGAGTGAGAGTTGTCAGATAGCCTGCTATTTGTTACTGGAGGTATTTTGTAGGTTGTACGTTAATTTTTGTGCTCTTTTTCTTTATGATTGTTAAATTATGTAATTTTATCCCAGTTTGTATGCTAATTAATTTAGAGTGTTACACTGTGTAAGAAAACTCCGGATATTTTGGTTGTCTTCGAGCTGGTAACTTGCTTCTCGGAGAATATAGTAGATCATTCTAGTAAATAGGGAGCTTATATAGAGATGGGGAAGGGACTAGAGGAGTCCTCAGTTTAGTCTGAGATTAGTTCAGTGCCAGTCCAAAGTCACTGCAGATTGTACAGCTCCGGTACTTGTGAAAACAGCGGTGAAGTTGGCAAGCATTAAGTGTAATTATCTACAAAATAAAGACAGTGAAATTAAGAAGCCAATGTTTCTTTACAACGCCTGAGCTGATCTCCTTCTTGCATGATGAAAGGCTCACTATAAGAAGAACAACTCACAGGGCAATGTCCTTCCTATACTGAACTACTGCTGTTGGTACGGGGAGGTAACATTATTATTGTTATTGTTGTTATTATTATTATTATCATTATTATTATTATTATTATTGTTATTATTATTAT
>JAGKTI010030598.1:0-12346 GCA_018397915.1 Birgus latro
TATTTTGCATAAGAATTGGGCATAGGGCTCATTTCAATGGATGAAAAAAGTGGAAAAATCCGGGGAAGATTTACTTAGCGCAGAGCGGCTGAGCAGACGACACGAGGGGGTAATGGAGGGGAGGTAGGGAGAGGAGTCTGGAATGGGGGAAAATGGCTAAATTGTCAACAATGGATGGGAGTGCTGATGATATTAGCAGCTCTGACTCTTGTTGGACATTGGCAGTGCTGATAGATGATACAAGTCACCACCGGAAACCCCTGGGGAACTAAAAATAGCAGTCACTTAAGTGACGCCCCGCGGTATGATCCATTGCACCCGACCATCACGAAAGTGACGACCCGCGGTTAAGGGGTTAATGTCTCTCCTGTCAAACCTTGTGTCGCCCTCACTCCTGTTCCCCCAGCCTCGGAGACTGATGGGTCTAGCCAGGTGGAAGCTGCAGCTGGTGGTTCACCTGTGGTCAGGTCCCTACGTAGGGATGGTATTGGACAGAGAGTTTGTGTTTCTGTATAGATATTATATAGGCATTAGTAGATATCTCATAAACACAACATACAGGATGTCGTGTCTGATTTCACATGATATCTGTACACAGTCTGTTGTCCCAGACTATCAAGAATCATAACATACGATGTTTCTTAATATATCCTCGTAGTCCAAAAAAACAAGAAACTCATGACGTATTCAAACACTTGGAAGCCCACAGGAGATCGATCAGACACTACTACCTTACGAAACATCCTCTCCCACCTGTATATAATGGCAGAGAGAAGCCCTTCACATCAGAAAGGGGATAGATAATGCCCGAGGGCACAATTAGGGCAGAGTAAGGAGAAAGGGGAGACTGGCTGTCACGCTAATTTCGTTTGTAAATCACTATCAAGATAACTGTGCAATAAAACTCAGTAACCCAAGAGTGCTGTAACTCACCTTGTTGATAATACTTCTCACGACTTTATTCTGGTTGTATTAAATAATCCATAATCGACTTCCCTACAAGTACTTCCAACCATGCTATCGAGATTGGTGTGCAGCGGTAACCACGAACCCACTACGTTCAACAAAGCCGATTAACGTCTCAACCAAAGCAATCAAACAAACATAACATCTCGCTCCTAACCACAACTCCATGATTTACGAGAAACAATAGCAGCGGTAAATTACGTCTATCAACAACTCAACAAGCCTACAAGTTAATCACAATGACTAAGGAAAATCAAGTACTACAAAATAAGAAGAAATTAAGCAAACAAAGAGGTGAGAACCTACAAACAACACAAGAAGAGTGGCGAGGGAGGAAATTCCGCAAGCAGTCTGACCCAGCATGGTAAGCTAAGACACTGCTGACATCCCCATACCTCCATCACCCTCCACCATGATCCCCACCTTCTCCACCACAACCCCCACAATCTTCTCCACCACAACTACCAGAGCTAGGCACAGGCTCACACACTGCAAGATCATCATTACACGCCAGTCAGCCCAAGTGCTTGACAACAATGCCCTGCCGCACCTGCCTGTCTGCCTGTCTGCCAGCCTGTCTGATTACTCCAGGGACGACATCGAGTGCTGACACATCATACGAGAGCCGACCCACCTCAACAGGAAGTGTGAGATGTCTAGAGCGAATGTCTGCCTACCCCAGTGATGACAACGATGCTGATGTGTTGATCTTCAACAACAACACCTCTTTCGTCATACCACGGCTGTATCTCCACTACTGTTCTAGTGAGTTAATTTATTGTAACCAAGGTTGAATCAGTTAACAATTCACCAATTACATAACTATCCATAAAATACTAACACTTAGTTAATGTCATAAGCAATTATCTATTCATTATCATAAAAATCACAAACTAAACAGTGAGAGACACTTACACAATTTACACAATTTTTTTAATGCAAGGAAGAAGGGACCAAAGGCCATGGACCCACAAACTGATCCTTCCAAGAATAAACAAAAACAATACAGAAGACAGCCAAATTCAAGATCCGTTCATTTCGAGATTCCTGGACACACTGCGTTTGCAAGACTGGAGATCATAGGAAGTAGGAAACACAGACAGAGGGAGACAATTCCAGAGTTGACTAGTTGCATAAATGAAGGACTGGGAGTAACGGTTAACTCTTGCATTAGAGAGTTGGGCAGAAAAGGGATGAGAAGTTGTTGCTAGACGGGTACTACTTGCCCGTCGTAGAGGTGGAGGGATGCAAGCAGACAGTTCAGAAGAACAGTGGCCATTGAAGTAGCGATAGAAAAGAGATAAAGATGCAACAGTGCAGCGATGAGACAGTGGTTGAAGGGAGCTAGTAAGAGGAGAGGTAATGAGACGAAATGCCTCTGACTCCACCCTATTGAGAAGGGCTGTATGTGGGGATCCTTCCCACACATGAGAGTTGTACTCCAAACAGGGGCGAATAAAACCCATGTATAAAGTCAACATCTGTGCAGGGGAACAGAAGGTACGGAGTCGGCTTAGCACACCAAATCTCTTGGAAGCAGTATTCACAAGAGATGTAATATGTTCTTTCCAAGATAAACCCCGAGTGAATGAGACCCCAAGCATGTTCAAGGATGATGTAAGAACGAGCTGGACGTTATTAAACTTCAGCGGGTACTCCTGTGGAAGGTTTTGTCGGGTTGATAGGTGTAAAAACTGAGTCTTTGATGCATAAAAACAAGATTATTTTTACACCAATCAGAGATATGAGCCAAGTCAGACATTAGGTGTGCCATAGCCTCATCCCTTGTTTGTTGAAGTAACTGCTGAGATGGGCGTTGCGGGAACCGAATGGAAAGGTGAAGGGTGGAATCATCAGCGTATGAGCGGATAGGATTAGATGTACAGATTAAAAGGTCATTGATGAATAAAAGGAAGAGAGTTGGTGATAGGACAGAGCTCTGAGGAACACGACTGTTGATAGATCTAGAAGAACAGTAGCCGTCTACAACAGCGGCTATAGAACGACCAGAAAGAAAGCTAGAGATGAAGGCACAGACAGAAGGATAGAAACTGTAAGAGGGCAGTTTGGAAATCAAAGATTTATGCCAGACTCGATCGAAAGCCTTTGAGATGTCAAGCGCAATGGCAAAGCTTTCGCCAAAGTCCCGAAAGGAGGATGACCAGGAGTCTGAAAGGTAGGTGATAAGATCGCCAGTGGAGCGTCCCTGACGGAACCCATTCTGACAACCAGAAAGAAGGTTATGATAGGAAAGATGCTCTAAAAATTTTCTGTTAAGAATAGATTCGAACACTTTTGAAACACAGGATGTTAAAGCAATTGGACAATAGTTAGAGGGTTTGGAATGGCCACCCTTCTTTGGGAGTGGCTGAATGAGAGCAAACTTCCAGCAAGAAGGAAAGGTACAAGTTGATAGACAAAGGTGAAAGAGTTTACCTAGGTGGAGTGTAAGCACAGAAGCACAGTTCTTGAGGACAACAGGAGGGACCCCATGAGGACCTTATGACTTGTTAGTATTGAGGCCAGTGATGGCTGAAAATACATCAGCTGAAGACATTTTAATGTCAGCCATGAGGATGTCAGAGACAGGAAGTGATGGAGGAACAGCACAGGAATCATCTAAGGTGGAATTGGAGGAGAAAGTCTGAGGGAAGAGATCGGCTTTATCAGTAGAAGAAATAGCTACAGAGCCATCAGAGTAGAAAAGAGGAGGGAAGGATGATGAGGTAAAGTTGTTAGAAAGGTTTTCGGAAAGGTGCCAGAAGGAGCATGAAGAATTTGAGTTGGAGAGTTGGAAACATTTAGTGCAGATGAAATTAGTTTTAGAAGAGCGAAGAACAGACTTAGCAAGATTCTTGGCAGAAGCATAAGAAAGATGTGATTCACGGGTGGGTTGGCTCCGGTACCTTTGTAGGTCCTCTCCTTGTTGCGGACAGTATAAGAACAAGCGTGATTAAACAAAGGCTTTCTTGCATTAGACAAAGGATATGAGAAAGGAATGTATGCTTCCATGCCCGAGAGAATAGCCTTCGTAATGCGCAAGGCACACGCAGATGGCTCCTGGCCATGGAAGCAATAATCATTCCAAGGAAAATCAAAGAAGTACTGCCTGAGGGCCTCCCAATCTGCAGCTCCAAAGTGCCACAGATGACATTTCTCTGGAGGGTCCCCAAGCTGCACTGGAGCAATAGGACAGGTTAAGATAATAAGGTTGTGATTAGAGAAGCCCAACACAGAGAAAAGATTAACAGTGTAAGCAGAAGGATTAGTTGTAAGGAAGAGGTCAAGTATTTTGGAGCTCTCTCCAAGGCGAGCAGGGATACGGATAGGGTGCTGTACAAGGTGGTCTAGGCTATTAAGGATAGAAAAGGTGAAGGCTTGTTCACCAGGTGGATAAAGGAGAGGAGAGCCAAAAGTGGTGGTGAACATTGAAATTTCCAAGAATGGAGATTTCAGAGAAAGGAGAAATGGATAGAATGTGTTCCATCGTAGAAGTAAGATAGTCGAAGAATATTTGATAGTCAGTAAAATTAGGTGATAAGTAAACAGTGCAGATATATTTGGTCATAGAATGACAGGAGAGCCGAAGCCAGGGAGTAGAGAATTCAGAAGAATTAAGTTCAGGAACACGAGAGCAAGATAGGTCGTTGCGTACATACTGTATAAACAACAGCCAGCTTTGGCTTTCAAATGAGTATAGAGAATGTAGGAGGATACAGAAAAGGGTTTGCTGTCAGTTGCCTCAGGCAGCTGAGTCTCCTTTAAGAAGAGAAGGTGAGGTTTAGAGGAGGAGAGGTGGTGTTCCACAGTAAGAAAATTTGAGGAAAGGCCACGAATGTTGCAGAAATGAAGAAGTGAGTCAGACAGTGGTTCTAGGCATGAGTCATCACCGGGAGATGTGTTTTATAATTTTAATTTTATAAGCAATTAAGAGAAGGGTAAAATATGAAGTAGTAAGTGGTCCCATTATGCTGAGTAGAGTTCCATTATTAGTGCCTGAAGAATCAACAAATACCCTTACACAAACACCAGAAAACGATCAACATAATATAAATTCCGAAACACCATCAAATATAGAGGAACAAGCAGAATACCAAACTCAGGAAACAAAACATAAGCTAGATAAAGAACAATAAACAGACTCAATATACGCCGAAGTAAATCATGAAGACACTTGGTCAGAATTTTCAGATGTAGATAGTGAACAATATATAAATTTTCCTCAAGTCTACTATAACATAGATCATAGAGGATTAAGGTCAGGAAGAACATATAAATTGCCCGTAAATGACGATTGCAAAACAAAAACTGTAAAGCTGGATAACACAAATGCAGCAAGCACTAGTGCAATGATTTTCCACAGAATTCCAGTAATGATCCCTTTTCAGTGTACATTTGTCATGAAGATAGCGAACTACCAAAATTCTCTGGTACAGAAAAAGACAAAAAAGACGTTAACACCCTCATTGAAGAGTGTCAGCAGTATTTAATTAGGCGACACATTACAGACGAAAAAGGGAAAATAGCTGTTTTTTTTTAGCTAGAATAAACCAAGAACGATGCCCAGCTGGCAATTTATTAAGGTCTGACAAGCTGTTGAGAGCCACAAAATTCAAGGAATTTAAGACAGAATTTCTCAGGAAATTCTCGGGAGGCAAGAATTTTCTTGGTGGTATAACCCAAGAATTACACAAAATTGTAGACCTCCTTAGGCAAAAACACTCAGGCTCAGATCTAGGAGAAATAACAGCAGATATTTCCACTATTAAGAAAACCTTGTTAGCTAGCCTAGAAAACTCAAACTGGGTCACAGAGGATGGTGAGATGTCACCAGTGCATCTCGTTGACATCATTGGCTATATATTAGCCCTGTGGCAGGGGGAACATAATCTGGCCGCACTTTTTGGTGGTACTACTACTCAGTGGCCAGATTGTGTTAGGATGATTTCAGCCACCGTATTCCTTGCGTGTCGTAAAAGGCGACTAAAAGGGGCGGGATGAGGGGACTAGGGACCCCCTCCTCTGTTTTTTAGTTCCTAAAAAGAGACAGGCCAGTGAAAGGGATGGGGGATCGAGTTATCCCCGTACCCTGAAGGTTGGGTCTATGAATGTGCGTGGTTGTAGTACCATTGAGGCTAAAAGGGAGGAGATTGGGAGAATGTTTGTGAGAAGAAAGTTGGATGTGTTAGCTTTGAGTGAAACAAAGATGAAAGGGAAAGGTAAGTCTACGTTTGGAAGTGTGGATGGAAGATTGTCAGGTGTTGATAGAGGAAGGGCAAGAGAAAGTGTGGCCTTGTTAGTGAGCCCGGAAGTACAGCAGTGTGTGATTGAATGGAAGGAGGTGTCATCGGGACTGACTTGGGTGAAAGTAAAATTTGAATGTGAGTTGTGGATATTTGTGAGTGCATATGGGCCTGGTAGTGAAAGGGATGAAGAAGAGAAGGAGTCTTTCTGGAATGATGTTGATGAGTGTTTGCAGAGCTTTGGAGCGAATGTGAATGTGGTAATGATGGGGGATCTGAATGCTAGAGTGGGAAAAGTAGCAGTTGAAGGTGTAGTTGGTATGCATGGTATGCCTGGAAGAAATGAAAATGGGGAACGAATGATAGGTGGGTGTGTTAAGCGAGAGATGGTGATTGGGAATACCTTGTTTGAGAAGAAAGATTTTTATAATTATACATGGGTGAGACAGGACGGTGGAATGGTTGGTGACAAAGCATTGATGGAGCATGTGGTTGTGTCCAGGAATGTAATAGGAAGATTGTTGGATGTGAGCGTCTTGAGAGGGGAGGGTGGAGGTATGTCTGACCACTACGTGGTGGAGGGAAAGTTGAGAGTAGGTAAGAGATGGGAGAGAGCTAGGAGAGTTAGGTGTGGCAGGGAGGTTTTGAAAGTGAGTTGGATAATAGAGAGAAAATGATAGAGTATCAGGAGAAATTGAGAGATCAGTGGAATGCAGTGAAAGATCAGGAGAGTGGCAGTGTGGAGGAGGAATGGCAATTTTTTAAGAGTGCTGTGGTGGGGCATGCAGAAGAGGTGTGTGGTGTGAGACGAGTGGGTGGTGGTGTAAGAAAGGGAAGTGAATGGTGGTGCGAGGAAGTAAGTATGGCTGTGGCTGAGAAGAGACATGCATATGAAGTGTGGTTGCAGAGGAAGGATGAGGTGTCATATGAGAGGTATAAGGAAAAGAGGAATAGGGCGAGAAGAGTTGTGCGTGATGCTAAAGTGGCAGGAGATGAGAGGTGGGGTAGGTGGTTGACTGAGAATTTTCAAGAGAATAAGATAATGTTTTGGAAGGAGGTGAAAAGGGTGCAAAAGGGAAAGTCTAGGAAGGAGGAGCGAGTAAACGCAGAGGATGGAAGGATGTTAACTGAGATGGATGCAGTAAGGAAGAGATGGGCGGAGTATTTTGAAAGATTGTTAAATATAGAGGAAGAAAGGGAAACTGAGATTGTGGCAGATGGAAGGGTGCAAGGAATAGATGTGTTGGAAGAATTTAATGAATCTTTGATCACGATGGAGGAAGTGCAAGAGGCAGTAAAGCAGACGAAAACAGGGAAGGCTGCAGGTATGGATGGGTGTGCTGTGGAATGCCTGAAAGGTGGTGGAGCGACTATTGTTGACTGGTTAGTAAGATTGCTGAATGTGTGCTTTGTGCAAGGAATGGTCCCAATTAACTGGGCAAATGCTTGTGTGGTCCCATTGTATTAAGGTAAGGGTAAGTATGAATGTACTAGCTTTGGAGGTATAAGTCTGTTGAGTGTTGTAGGTAAGGTGTATGGTAGAGTGTTAATCAAGAGAGTTAGAAAGGGTGCAGAGGAAGTGATTGGTGATGAGCAGTGTGGCTTTAGGAGAGGGAGGGGATGTGTGGATCAGGTGTTTGCTGTGAGACAGGTGTGTGAAAACTACTTAGCGAAAGGTAAGGATATGTTTTGTGCATTCATTGATTTAGAGAAAGCATATGATAGCTTTGTGGAATGTTTAAAGATTGTATGGGCTTGATGGCAGGTTACTAAAAGGAGTGAAAAGTTTTTTATGCAAATAGTAGAGCGTGTGTATGAGTGGGAAATACTGTGAGTGATTGGTTTCCCGTGAGAGTGGTACTGCGGCAGGGATGTGTGATGTCGCCTTGGTTGTTTAATATTTATGTGGATGGTGTTGTAAGGGAGGTGAATGCAATAGTGTTAGGTGGAGGACTGAGTCTGATGAATGATGGTAGAGAGTGGAATCTGAAGCAGCTGCTGTTTGCAGATGATACTGCACTGGTGGGTGATTCAGAGGAGAGATTGAAACAGTTGGTAGAGGAGTTTGGAAGGGTGTGTGAAAGAAGAAAACTGAAAATAAATGATAATAAGAGTAAATTGATGAAGTGAACGAGGTTGGTAGATTGTAGGAGGATGAATATAGTTTTGAATGGTGAGTTGCTTGAGGAGGTTGAGTGTTTTAAGTATTTATGGTCACATGTTGCTGTGGATGGAAGAATAGGTGCAGAAGTGAAGTTTAGAATGAATGAAGTTGGAAAGGTGCTGGGAGGAATGAAAAAAGTGTTTAGATGTCGTTCACTCAGAATGGATGTAAAGAGAAGGTTGTATGAGGGTATTGTGGTACCGACTGCATTATATGGGGCTGAAACATGGAATATGAGTGTAGCAGAGAAGAAAAGTTTGAATGTAATGGAGATGAGGTGTCTGAGGAGTATGTGTAGAGTGACGCGTATGAATCGAGTGAGAAATGATGAAGTGCGAAGGAGAACTGGAATCGTTTGGGAGATGTCTGATCGAGTTGAACAGAGGGTGTTGCGATGGCTTGGACATGTGGAGAGAATGGATAATGAGCGATTGGTGAAAAAGATAACTAGATCTGATATGAGAGGTGTAAGGCTGAGAGGAAGACCACGAATAGGATGGATGGACAGTGTGAAGAGAGCGTTGGATGCGAGAGGGTTGTCTCTTGGGCAAGGAAGAGTGGCTGTGTGTAATAGAAATGAATGGAGAAAAATTGTGAATGAATAAATGATGATGCAGCCCTGAGGGGATATTCTCCTGCATTTTGTCTGATCAGCTGATCAGGTCAGGTGCGGGTAAGGGGCTGGATCCATTATGATGTGGCAGGGGTAAACCAGCTTTGCTGTCGGGCCCTGCTGCGGATATCACTGACCGCACTGCGTAGTTGACCCTCGTGCGGTGTGGTGCGGTGAGGATCTGTCCCTTCTCCCCTTTAGTGCTAAGATGCGAATGATTGTGTATGAGTGGATGAGTAAATTGGTAGTGTGTTAACCTGTCTCGGCTACCTCCCTTTTCTTCGGGGAAGGAGCCTAGGTATATAGATAGATAGATAGATGTCAGTTTTCTGACAGGATGCTGAAAATAGCTAAAACCATCCCTTACTATCCAGGGATGTGTTTACTTGATTTTAATGAGATGAAATTAAACTGCAGTAAAGCTGGTGTCACTGACACATCACAGCCCACCAAACCAGGAATCAAAGTACCAGAAATAGTAGCAGGGATAAATAAGTCTAGTCCTGCCAAGGACCAGAGACAATCACGACCAGTTCAGAAACGAACACACAGTCAGGTTAGCTCAAGGACTCATTCTCGCACACCAGGTAACAGGGCGGTACAAAAGTTTGAAAGAAGTCCCAGTAGACATCAATCGACACAAAGACACACAAATGTAAGATCACCTCGTAGGTTCAGCTCAAGTAACAGCCTCTGTTACTATTGCGCAAAACGTGGGCACACAAAATCTGAATGTTATATCAGAACAAAGGAGGATAGGCAAAAGGCAAAAGGGTTCGAAGCATATTGCAGACATCATAGGTGTATTGGCCACTGGATCTCAGAATGTAAAACAGTAGCAAAATTGCTATCCGTCTATAGGTCGGGGGAAGGTCACACCAGCACAAAAGACGACAAGACATAAAACACCTATATAAACAAATAGTCAACATAGGAAGTCTCTTTGGAAACGAAAGCATTTTGGTCTCTGCTGTATGTGAAGATGAAGAGATTTCATTATTTTTGGATTCAGGCTCACCAGTGAACTTAATAACGCAAGATGAGTTAGAAAGAATCTTTAGAATGAGAAGACACGTGACGTTCCTGGAAAACTCAGACTTACATTTATACACAGTGGATGGTAAAGAAATACCAGTTATTGGTATGACAGAGTTAAACATGAAGTTCACAGAGACCACAAAATCATTCACTACCACCTTTTATGTAGTAGAAAAATTATCAATCAGAGGAAGTGGTTAAGTTGGATTAAACACGATGATGAGAGAAAATATAATACTGATGCCATATTTTGGAATTCATTATGACAGCGAATTCACTGAGGAAATTTTATCTCCTGACAATACAATCAGCAGTTATAGGAAAACAAAAACGATTACACACAAAACCAAAATAGATGAGTCCGATGTACAACGACTCAAAGAAAATGGGCGTGCAAACCAGCTATCACCTCGCTCACACAACCACAACCCAATCGGGACTCCCTCATTCAACCACAACCCAATCGTGACTTGCTCACTCAACCACAACCCAATCGTGACTCGCTCATTTACCCAGTAAGCATTAGTTATGATGTAAATCTACCACCAAACTCATCCATGCAAATCACGATTAAGAGTAAGATGAAAAATTGTAATGCCATTGCATTAAAAGAGACGATTAGAATAAATGGCCTTTTAATTGAGAGTGCTCTGTGCTGGATGAATGAAAATGGTGAAACTAACGTCATTTTTGCTAACACAATGAATGGAGATGTGAAGATTAAGAAAGGAACCTGTATTTGTAGGTTAGAGATGTGCCCAGCCCCTATACGCAAAGTGACAGTAGCGGGAAAGTCCAGTAAACTCGACAGACAGAGAGTGCATAAAGGAGCATTTGGTTTGCTCAGATAATTCTGATGTGAAAAGCTATTTACTAGACGCCCTGGAAAAACATCGACAAGTCGTTGCATTACCTGATGGAAACTTAGGTTGTACAAATCTAATCCAACACCATACTAACATAAAACAAAAGACAAAACCGATTTACATACCGGCATACGGAATTGCTCACTCGCAACGTGCACTAGCGCTATGTTGATGAAATGTTAGTTTTGGACATCACTGAACCTTCAGTATCCCCATGGAACGCACCACTCTTCTTTGTACCTAACCAAAACGGTGAGATGAGGGCAGTTGTTGATTATCGCAAACTTAATCAGGTAACCATTCCCGACCGTTTTCCCATGCCATTGTTAAATGACGTCCTGCACAACATTGGACCAGAAAATATGGTCTTTTCTACAATCGATTTATTAAGTGGCTATTATCAGATAGGATTAGATGCAGAATTCCGCAAGTACACTTTCTCTACAGACAGTGGGCATTACCAATATAAGAGAATGCCGATGGGATTGATGAAGGCTCCTGGCACATTCCAGCGATTGATGAATAGCGTATTGGCTGGAATATTAGGCGACAGTATATTTGTCTACCTGGACGACATCATAATTGCAACACACACAACTAGCAGAACATCTACAGAAGTTAGATCAGCTACTACACAAGTTAGCCACTGCAGGTTTAAAAATTAAGCTGTCTAAATGTAAATTTTGCTTTAAGGAAATAAAATTCTTAGGCCACAGACTAGATGCAAAGGGGTTCCACACCTCTCAGGACAAAATAAAAGCAGTAAGAAATGTCCCACAACCCACAAATATGGATGAAGTAAGACAATTTTTAGGGCTCGCCGGATATTATAGGGCGTTTATACAACACTTCTCTCACATAGCCCAACCATTATTTCTCCTGCTGAAAAAACAAGCGGTATTTCAGTGGGGAGAAGAACAAAAAAACGCATTTAATGAATTAAAAGATAAACTTACATGTGCACCTTGCTTGGCTTATCCTGACTTCACAAAGCCGTTCATAATTTCCACAGATGCTTTTCTCAAAGGTCCATGTGCTGTATTGATGCAAGAGGATATGCGAGGTAATTTTCTTTTTTTTTTAATGCAAGGAAGAAGGAACCAAGGGCCATGGGCCCGCATACTGTTCCTTCCACGAAAAAGTAAAAACAATACAAAAGAGAGCCAAATTCAAGATCCATTCATTTCGAGATGCCTGGACACACTGCGTTTGAAAGATTGGAGATCATAGGAAGCAGGGAATACAGACAGAGGGAGACAGATCCAGAGTTCACCAGATGCATAAATGAAGGACTGGGAGTAACGGTTAACTCTTGCATTAGAGAGTTGGACAGAAAAGGGATGAGAGTTTGTTGCTAGACGGGTACTACGTCCCAGTTGTAGTGGAGGGATGGAAGCACACAGTTCAGAGGAACAGTGACCATTGAAGTAGCGATAGAAGAGAGATAAAGAAGCAA
>JAGKTI010030599.1:0-12345 GCA_018397915.1 Birgus latro
ATGAGCATTTTATATTGCCATAAATGCAATGAATGTCATTAGTTATACACTGTTAATCCTAGTAGATTATTCCAATGAGTTGAATCTGTAATCAGGCAACTTACTAATATTTTGAGTTTATTAGATAATGGAGGATATGGCAAGATAGGACAACACTGGCCGGCCTGTCCTCGTCTCCCTCTGTTATGAGTTACTAGTCACTTTGAGCAGGTGTAGTGATTAATTTCCGTCGTTTCCGGGTTAATTAGAAACTATCCAGCTACTCCAGAGGATAAATGGCGTCATAAATGATCCTGGAACTCGTGGAGGAGGACGAATTGACGGGAAGAACGGTGAGTGTAGGTTTTTCGGTTGTTTGAAGACCCGCGTGGTTTAACGGTCATGTTTCTCGGGGTACAAGAACAACGTGAAGCTATTAAATGCTGTTTAAAGACGGATGCAATTTAAATGGCCATGTTTCCTGAGTGCTAGAACCACGTGAGCTGCGTTTATGGTTTAAACACCGACGTCCTTTCGTCATGTTTTTTTTTGGGGGGGGGGAGGAAGAACCACGCGGAGCTTCTGCGCACGTTTCAAGGTCACGGCCGCAAGTACCTTGATATTTGCATGTTTGGCGCCGCCAGAACGAATCATGATGCGCCACTTTGCAGCACCCAAAGGAATTTAACGGGTGCCTCCTGAGCGAGGCTTTATTTTAGCTCGAATTTTCACGTGCGTTTCACCTGCGAAACACATACTTCACTGGCTACCTAAGGTTTTCCACAAGCATGATGGATATGGTGCTCCATGTAAAAACATGCCGCTTGTACAGTAGTCCCACAAATCAGTAGCTCCGTCACTTTAGTAATGTGGCGCTGCAGCCCTTCCATAGCACATGAGCACAATTTTACTGGTTATTTTGTTACAGCACAGAATTCAGTGTGAAGGAATGGAGTTTCATGCTTGATTAAAGGGAAGGGTATAATTACTTAAATGCCTAATAGTTGCCCATTTATTGCTTACAGGGTTCCCGTCTTTCACTGACCGAAGCCTAATCCTGGCTCCTACGCTGTTATTGGATGGGTACCGGTATATATTCTATGCTTCTCACTTTACAGTCGTATTTTACACTACCCGCTCGTTATTTAAACTAGAGAATTTTAATAACTATATCTTTCTCAGAGTTCGGTAATGATCAGCGTTGCAACAATCGATTAGCACTATAACATGGAGTCACCATGCACGGAGTGATATGGAAAGGATGTAGAATTCTCCTGCTATCATTGAACGACGTGAAATAATCTGAAAAGGACGAAAATCTGATAAAAATCTAGTTATTGAACCCCCAAGTGACACCCTGAGCATTAGGAATAGTTTAGGGATATTCTTAGCTGTTAAGGTCATTTCTCCTATTCCGACTGAAATGGGCAGTTATTATTTAATACACATTTTATTTTTGTGTCGCTGGTACATTTAATTTACTTAAGATTGTTAGTTTTATTTGCTACAGTACTTACGTGGATTTGATGTCATTACCTTAGTTCCTAAGTTTGTCACCCCAGATTTTTTTTTCCTGCTTTTAAGTTTCTTTTACTGTGACTTTTATCTTCGGTTTCATGAGCACAGGTTCATATTTTTTTAAAATTATTTATTACAAGTCTAAGTATATTTCTTATAAGGACATTTTATTTAAGTATACTGTACATGACGCAAGTACATGTATAGTCCATGATGGTAGTTACCTCGGGTCTCAGTTCAGTAGCTATAGATCGATTGCCTACTGCATTAACACCGGGCTGCTGTACCTGGGGAGGGGGGGAGAACAGGTTAACAGTTAAATTAACGTTGACACCACAATAGAGCTCAGTGGTTGACAGCTGGATGTATTACCGTACTCTCTTTCCGACAGGAAAACTTTATACTCTTATTTTTGGCAGTTTGAAAATCGGTACCATTTTAATACAGTACATGCAGTTTGGCTTTAAAGTACTGTACTTAAAAAAAAAGTTAAAATTTTTTGAAAACAGATTTTATCGACTAGAGTAAGTCAGGTACTGTCTATCTGTCTATTGCCAGACGCCTCAATCCCGCACGGGGTGGCCACAAGCAAATCGCCTCCATGTCACTCTGTCCCCTGCCATTTCACTACCACGCTCCCAATTCATACCCCCCTCTCTCATATACCTCTCCACTCCATCCCTCCATCTCATCCTCGGCCTCCCCCTCCCTCTCGCCCCCTCCACCTCACTCACATACACTCTCCTCGTCAGTCTTTCACTCTCAGCCCTCTCTACATGCCCAAACCACCTTAACGTGTTTCTCCTAACGCTTCCCATCACGTCCTCAACCACACCACAACGCTCCTTCACTTCCTTATGTGTTAGTCTGTCTCTCCATGTGACTCCACATGCTCCTCTCAAATAACTCATTTCCACTGCTCTCACTCTTGACTTCTGTCCTTCCAACAGGGTCGAAGCTTCACTTCCATATGTTAGAGTTGGTATCACAAAACTGTCATGTAACAACTTTTTCACTTCCATGCTCACCTCCCTGTTTCTTAACACTGCTTCCAACGAACCAGCAACCTTCCTTCCCTGCTGCACCCTTTCCAGCACTTCACCCTCCAGACTTCCATATGCTTTACTCATCACACTGCCCAAGTACTTAAATTCACTCACATTCTCCGTATCCTTCCCATCCAATTCCACTGTACATTCACTGGCTTCACCTCTCTCGAAGGTACTGTAATACTAAAATTAACATACAAGTATTTCAAGTCACTGCACTGCCTTGTACACTATATCTTAACAATTCTTAAGTAAGCTTACCGGAACTCACATATACACACAGTTGTATCGTGTTGACATCAAGAAGTACTTGTCCAAAATTTTAATCTTGTTTTACAGACTAAAGCAACACTTTTTCATGTGTAGAGTTGACTTTGTGCATTTATATATGAACGACAGTGTCGGTTAACTCTTGCATTAGGGAGTAAATAAATGAGAGTTGACTGCTTGGCGGGTGCTATGTGCCCTCTTTAATAGTGGAGAAGAACTGATGCAGGCGGACAGTTCGGAAGAGCAGTGGCCACTGAAATAGCGAGATCGAGATGCAACAGGGCGTGCAAGAAAGAAGCTGAAGGAAGTTACTAAGAGGAGAGTTAGTGAGACGAGTAACATTTGACTCCACCATGTTTAGAAGAGCCATAAACCCCCATGCTGGTGATGGGACCCAGATTTTGGTGAGGATGAAATGTTTTAATGTGCATGCGTTTTAGGTTTAAATCAGCTTATTTTTTGGTGTAATAAGTAAGTTTAACTGAACATAATGTAGCACTGATAAAGTTAAAAATAAACATTCAAAAGAGTATATATTGGTATGTGTTGAAATATGTAGGTCCTAGAAGGCTTCCAAAGTCAACTGTTCCTCTGAACTGTCTGCTTCCATCCCTTCACCTCTACGACGGGCAGGTAGTACCCGTCTAGCAACAAACTCTCATCCCTTTTCTGTCCATCTCTCTAATGCAAGAGTTAACCTTTACTCCCAGTCCTTCATCTATGCAACTGGTCAACTCTGGAACTGTCTTCCTCTGTCTGTATCCCATACTTCCTATGATCTCCAGTCTTTCAAACGCAGTGTCCAGGCATCTCGAAATGAATGGATCTTGAATTTGGCTCTCTTTTGTATTATTTTTGTTTTTTCTTGGAAGGAACAGTATGCTGGCCCATGGCCTTTGGTTCCTTCTTCCAAGAATCTTCGGAGATTTCGTAACATCTTCCTTAGCGATTTATTCCGCACATTGCTTCGTAATATCCTCATGTATGTTATCGATGCAAACTGTCGATAATTAAACGATGTAAATAGCTTACTGAAGAATGTTAATGTGTAATATGGAACGTATTTTTAGTGGTTTTCAAGATTTCTTAACAGCTCTTTCATAGTTATTTATTCTGTACATTACACCTCGTTATCCTTTGGTGTATTAGTGATGTAAACTTTATCATTATTCAAGCAATATAAGTAACGTACAAGAAAATGTTAAGGTGTAATATGCAAAGAAATCGCCACGAAAGAAAATATTCCGCAGTATCCTCACGTATATATTTTATCGATTCGAACAATATCTATGCTGAAACTAAATACATAGCATGCAAAACGATCGCCAAGGTGCAATACGAAGAGAAAATAACTTAGGAAGAAGGGTTACGAAGTTTTTAAATGCGAAACACTTGGTCAAAATTTATATGCCCCGCGCATTCGCGTCGTCATATGATTTTGGAGATTTAGTAACACGTCATACTTTTCGATGTAATTTGCATATTCCACCACAGTATCCCCATATACTCATAATGAAAGCTTTATATGTATATAAAAAGATAAAAATAACATAAAAAAGCTTAAACAACGTGATCTCAGTTTAAATCTCCCGCCATAGGGTGCATGTGTAAACAAACATTATTTCGCCAGTTTTTCGTATATAATTCACAATAGCATTATTCTGTGCATCCACAAAAGTAGGCAACTATTATTTTTACTGTATTTCACGTCTTATTTATTTCCCCTGATTTGTCATGAGATTATTTTTCAAAGCAGCCTCCTCTACCGTCTCCGAGAGAGGTTTGTTTGTTTTCGGTAATTTTTGGCTTTGTCTTTCATTGTCAGCTGTACTTGAAATTTTAATTATGTTATCGAACTAGATTGGCCATCAGAAAATGTGGCCTTTGAGGTGAGAAGTAAGTCAGGAAATGGCTGAAAGTCATGGAAGAGAGAGAGCTGCCTTGAAGTGAATGGACGAGACACCAGGTATTCATATTTTACTCAAACTTGGTCATTTCATCGTAAATGCTGAGTTGTTATAATGGATTATCATAGAACTTGATGCTAGTCACAATTTAGTGTTGTAGAAAGAATGTAAAGGCACAGTTAGCATTGTCTTTTTGGACTGTTAACTCTACTATGTAACTAGGCATACAGTTGTCATCTATCCGTGGTGCATGCTGAGTTGTAATAGTAAATTAATGTAAAATATGATGCTAGTCTCAAGGAAGTGTTGTGGAAGGAATGTAGAGCAGTAGCAATCACTTTCTGCCACTGAGCTGGAAAAGGATGAAAATCTTAGCCATGTCAAAGTGAAAACAGCAGTAGACTAGTTATCATTATTGTCATTACAGGTATGGGATTATTACAGGATCATCACTGTGAGCATTGTCAGTTATGTTGTCATCATTTCCATTATAATCCTTACTCACCGAAATTCCCCAGCAGGAAATCATCATCATTTACATTTTCATAATCATCACCATTCATTTATTCAGCCAGACATTGTTAAAAAACATTCTTAAAAAAATCCAAGGAGCACAAGTGTCCGAAACTAAAATACCCAATCACCCAGCCATCTTGAATCAAAATGCATATTTTGATGCTGAGTTGTCATATTTTATAAGATAAATCTAAAAGAGACCTTTGTATTGGTTATTTTTTAATTATATGTACTTATTTAAATTTTAACTGAAATGTTGCGGGTTGGAGAGCACTGCTTTCCTGACTCAGGCATTTAAAAAATATATCGTTCATCTTCAACGCACAGTTCTCTCTCCCTGTTTTTTTTTTATGGTCTTGATGAAATTCGGTATTCATTTGCAAATCGCAAGAAAAAAGTAGTTTTAGTTTGATATTGCTGTGGCAGCTAGTAAAATGCAAGTAATTTTTCACAAAAATTGTGCTGAACCTATTTAGAAGTGACAGTGATTAGCTGGATGTGAGGTGCATCCATGAATATCGAGGCTTGGGGTTGACTAGGATTACGATTGAAGAACTGAGAGGAAGGGTGGGACTGGAGTTTGCTGGTGTTGTGATGAGAAGGGATAGACTGAGATGGTGATGAGGAGTGGGGTTAACTGAGATGGTGTGGGTATATTGAGAGGATGGAGGATGACAGGTGTGGATGGTGAGACGTGTGAACATTAGCAGTAGGGTTGCGAGAGGCGGACTTATAAAGACCTGGGACAAGGTTATAGAGTCTGACCTCAGGGATAAGGGACTGAATAGGGAGGCTGCCATAGGATGAGCAGTGTCGAGAGCTGCAGTTAGGTGACCAGTGCCGACATATGCAAGCATACGTCATTACTGTGTTAATGATATGTTACAATATGAAAGGCTCTGCATACAGTACTTCTTTCTTTGTCCTTCCTGTACTGTACTGGACTTTTTTTTTTGACCACCAATACTAATTTTAGGCCATTCCCCAAGTCACTTTCATCCCTGTGCTGTGGAAATTCAAAACTGTTTGTGGCTGAGGCAATTTGCTGTCTGGTATGGTACTGTCTGTCCTGTTGTGTGCTGCTGTAGTGGCCTGGAATCCCACCAGTACTCCACAAATAACTGCAGTTTACAAGTGATCACTGCTGTTATAGATGCAAATTTATCATTGTTAAAAGCCATTTACCCTCCTATCATCTTACCAATGTGTTTACAGGTAACTGTAAATTTTTATTTCTCTCTCATTACCAGTAATTGTCATCTCTCCAACTTTTGAATGCTGAGTTGCAGCAGCAGATTAACACTAAAATATGGTGTTAAGTATGAAGAAGTGTTATGAAAAGGATATAGAGCCATAGCATTCTTTTTCTGCCTCTGACTTGTGTTAAATATGCTGCAAAAGGACAGAGAACTTTATTCTCTTACTGACGTAAAGCTTAGGTTTGTTAAAACACTACATTATCAATTTTGTGCATAAAACAGATTTTTGAAGAATCCTTAGTTGGTGGGGCCACACACCACCAATTACTCGATATAGTGCTGCTCTCGGGTGCCTGCCCATTCCTTTCTTCCTTCTTTCCATCCCTCCTCTTTTGTCGTTCTTTCCTTCATTCTTTCCTCTTCCTTCTGTCTATGGGTGACTCTACACTCACTGACAAGCCAAATGGTTTCCTGTACACCAGGAAGCCATTTACTGTGATGGGTGATAACCATATAACCAAATTATGGTGCCTGGTGATTTAGTGAGTTATTAAGGCACTCTAATCGGATTGAGTCAGTGCAGGTTTATATCCAAGGGATGGTTGGGGTTGATTGCTTACGTAATGCCACTGAAGGATGAGTGAGGCTGGTCACTCTCATCTTAAATGTCAGGACTAACTTGCCTAGCCCCGGCTCCTACACTTCTCATGGGGAAACACTGGATTAGGTGATGAATGAATGAAAAATCCAGAAAAAATATGGTTATACAGTTACACCTAAGTTCCCATCCCTCTCTGTGTAGGCAAGAAAAGCATTAGAAAATAATGCTGAGTTAAAGATAGTTCATAATCATCATCATCTGGATCTCCTTTCCCACTGTAGGGCAGGGTGAGGATAAAGATAGTTCAGAGAGGTAAAAAGAAATTTCTTGAATAAGTATTTTTGAATATAATTTGTAGAGATTACAGACTGTAAATTCTTTTGTATAAATAAACATGCATAAAACGAGGCATGCTGTGCAATACTCATCGTGTACTCTTCCCCAGGTCACTCTCATCCCTGTGTCTGGGCGCATAAAGATGAGTGTTGCTGAGGCTGGTAGCTGTCCTGGTACCCCCAGTCCTGTGGGAGCAACTTGTGTCCTGAATCCTGAAGTTCTGCCAATATCTCAAACACAACTGGTGAAGGATGATTGTAGTCCTGGTTGATGATGGCATCTGTGATGAGAATGTCATTTGATTTTTCTTAATTGCTGCCAGATTAATTTGGATAAACTCCACTGGATGAAGGGGTTAGAACACATCTCCATTAAGTATAAGGTTAGTTGTGGATTCTTCATTGTTTATTCGTATAATCAGTCAGGTGCTGGGCCTTCTTAAGGTGGCAGTGGTATATGGGTGGCTCCACTACCCAGTTATACAAATGCCCCACACCTTTCTCCCTAATCACCTGAAAGGTGGATGGTGTACTGCAGGAGGGAAAGCCTCTTCAGCCTACAGTCCATCAGGTACACTTTCACAACAGTAATGACAAGGAGAGAAAAATACTGTACATATTCAATGCACTATCCATTCAGAAATATTTGCCATACAGTTGTAGTAGTCTTATTAGTAGTAGTAAAAATAACCCCAGGCTCTTCTGAAAGGGAACCTAATAGACAGAAGACTGAAGTTGCTTCCCATCTTGCAGTCCACTATCCCCCTTTCAAGGGATAGGGAAGGAGTCAAGGGACATTTATATAACCAGGCAGCAGAGTTGCCCAGTTATGTCATTGCCACAGCCTGAGAGTTCCCTTGCTAGCACCACCATTTGCCCTACAGGTTGCATTAAACAGCAGGAACACTTAATGTGTAACCATGCGTCAGCTTGATAAGACACAGTACTTTGTGTGTGTGTGTTCTTACCTAATTGTATTTTACAGGAATGAGTCAAGCTTGTATTGTCCTGTGTCTTAAACCGTTTTTATCATACATCTTACATTTATGAATTGTTTTGACACACACTCTTTCATTCGGTAGTGCATTCCACTGATCAATTGCCCTATTTGGGAAACTAAATTTCCTTACATCTTTATCACCTCCCTTTTTATGCAGCTTTTTGCAGTGTCCTCTTGCTGATACTTCCCATAGGTTATATATTCATTTATGTCTATTTTTTCTTTCCCTGATATGCATTTATATAGCATAATCATGTCTCCTCTTTTTCTTCTCTCTCCTGTAGTGTTGGCAGATTCAATTTTTCTAATCTTTCTTCATAGCTTAGATCCCTTAACCCGGGGAATCCCATCGACGTATGGGTATGTCGCAACGTTTTTGTCACAGCTACACCCATCAACGTATGGGTATGTCACAATGTTTTGTCACAGCTACACCCATCGACGTACGTGTATGTCGTGCAATTGCAAGGGTCATAATTTGCACAATTTTCAAGTTTCATGGGTGATTTTTGGTAGGCATATGTGGGAGACCTTCCTTTACCTGCTGTCAAGCGGGGATACTGCCTGGCCCCACCTAACCCCCCTCCCCCCCACACTGGGCAATTCACCTGTTAGCAGTAACCTGGGCAGTAAAGGTATGTTGCCCCACGGTCTCTCCAATGATGAAATTCACGGTGAAAGTGATTCCTGAGGTGGAGGACAAAGAAATAAAGAAGCTAGAGCAAGAAACAAACAGAAGTGATGAGGTGGTAATGTCATAAAGGAAGGTGCCAAATGTGGATGTGTTTGGTGACTGAACAATGCTTCTATTGCCTATATAAATGTGTGAAAACCAATATAGTCTTGTACTACACATAAATTCGTACCAAATACATAAATAAATACGTAATTTAAAGTGGCTTGAATTAGTTAACCCTTCCATAGTTCGTTTTCTTTAGCCAGGTACCCTGAGAAAGAGGGAAAACATAAGGCATACTGTAGCACCATTTATAGCCTCAAGAGGGCGATTTCTTTATGAATTTTCGATGTTCCTCGCAAAAAGCGAAGGTTTGAGCCCCCCCCCTCCAAAAAAAATCCAAAAATGCTCGGGACTGGGGGATATCGGAGGTTGGAAATCGGTTGGGATGTGACGGGTTAAGCTTGGTACCCATCTTGTAGTAGCCCTTTGAACTTTTTCAATCTTATCTATGTGTTTCTTGAGGTAAGGATTCCAGACTACTGATGCATACTCTAGGGTTGGTCTGATGAAAGATGTTATTATCTTCCTCAGCATGTCTTCATTAATGTACGTGAATGATCTTCTCATATTTGCAAGCAGTGTAAACATGTTCCGTACCTTTTCATTTATGTATTTTTTTTTTATATATATATGCTTGGAAGAAGGAACCAAAGGCCGGAGCCTGCAACTGTTCCTTCCAAGAAAAAAAACAAAAACAATACAAGAGAGAGCCAAATTCAAGATCCAATCATTTCGAGATGCCTGGACACACTGCATTTAAAAGACTGTTGATCATAGGAAGTAGGAAATACAGACAGAGGGAGACAGTTCCAGAGTTGACCTGTTGCATAAATGAAGGACTGGGAGTAATGGTTAATTCTTGCATTAGAGAGTTGGACAGAGAGGGGATGAGAGTTTGTTGCTAGATGGGTGCTATGCACCCGTCGTAGAGGTGGGGGGATGCAAGCAGACAGTTCAGAAGAGCAGTGACCATTGAAGTAACGATAGAAAAGAGATAATGATGCAACAGTGTGGCGAAGAGACAGAGGTTGAAGGGAGCCAGTAAGAGGAGGAGAGTTGATGAGACGAAAAGCCTTTGCCTCCACCCTGTTGAGAAGAGCTGTATGTGGGGAGTCTTCACACATGTAAGTTGTACTCTACACAGGGGAAAAATACAAAGGAGAATTACTAACATAGACTATTGTAAAGAGCTACAAGAAGAATTAAATAAACTTCATGAATGGAGTAATACATGGCAAATGGATTTCAGTGTAGACAAGTGTCATGTAATCAAGTTTGGTAAAAGTGGGAGAAGACCAGATTGGGATTATAAATTAGGAAGTAAAACCCTACACA
The DNA here is from genome assembly GCA_018397915.1 of Birgus latro. Classification (NCBI taxonomy): domain Eukaryota; kingdom Metazoa; phylum Arthropoda; class Malacostraca; order Decapoda; family Coenobitidae; genus Birgus; species Birgus latro. Next base: position 10,449 of record JAGKTI010030599.1, read on the forward strand.
CATCAGAAAGAGAGAATGACTTAGGTGTGGTCTGCCGGAGTTAGTCTGTTATTAATAATCACACCTAAGTCCTTCTCTCTTTCTCATGTGTGTAAGGTTTTACTTCCTTATTTATAATCCCATTCTGGTCTTTTCCCACTTTTACCAAACTTGATTTCATGACACTTGTCCACATTGAATTCCATTTGCCATGTATTACTCCATTCATGAAGTTTATTTAATTCTTCTTGTAGCTCTTTACAAGAGTCTATCTTAGTAATTCTCCTTTGTATTTTTGCATCATCGGCAAACATATTTAAATAGCTTTCAGTTCCAATATTATTATCTATGTCATTTATATATACTAAAAACATAATTGGTGGGAGCAGTGAGCCCTGTGGACCTCCACTAGTCACTTCCCTCCATGATGAGTAATTTCCCCTTAGTACTGTTCTCATTTCCCTTTTTCTGAGAACTTTTGCATCCAACAGTACAGTTTGCCTTGGATTCCTTCTTGATGGTACAGTTTCCATAAAAGTCTTTGGTGCGGTACTCTGTCAAATGCTTTCATGAAATCTAGATAGATACTGTGCACCCATCCTTCTCTTTTCTGTAATGTTTCTGCAACTCTGTCATAGTAGCTTATTAAATTAGTAACACAATTTTCCCTTTCTGAAACCAAATTGCCTTTCTGTTATCATATTGTGTTCTTCTAGATGGTTTACCCAAACTTTTCTTTTCTTATTAGCTTTTCGGGTATCTTACTTACAACACTGGTTAGTGATGTTGGTCCGTAGTTGAGTGGATTTTGTCTATTCCCTTTCTTGAATAAGGGGACAATATTTGCTTTCTTCCAAATATCTGGTAGTTTACCTTGACTCAAGGATTCCTTGAATATTAACGATAATGGTCTACTTAACTCCTTTGCACATTCATGTAGCACCCAACATGAAATTTTGTCCGGACCATTTGATTTTCCTTTGTCTAATTTACTTAACTCTTCCTGTTTATCTTTTTCTGATATTTTTATATCTGGTAATATGTTTGGGCATGCATGTTCCATATCATCCCTCTCAAAATTATTTTCTTTTGTAAAAACAGATTGGAAATTCTTATTTAGTACTTCACAAATATCTTTCTCTTGTGTATATAAGATCCCTTCATCCGTAATGGATTGTATTTTATCTTTTACTTTGGTTTTGCTTCGGATATACTGTAGCTGTAAAATAGCTTCGGTTGATCACTACTTTTGGGGCTTCTTTCCTCATTCTTGTGTATTTATTTCTTGCCTGTTTATAGTTGTTATATGCCCTCTCACTATTGTGTCTTCTGTATCTATTCCACAACGTCTCCTTTTTCTTTTGATTTTTACATTCTTTATTAAACCATTTGTTTATTTTCATTTCTGTTTCTTTGTGTTGAGGGATGTAATTTTGGACTCCTATTTCATAAAGTTCACAGAATTTTCTATATATGTGGACGTGATAGGAAGCGTTAGGAGAAACACGTTAAGGTGGTTTGGGAATATTGAGAGGATGGAGAGTGAAAGATTGACGAGGAGAGTGTATGTGAGTAAGGTGGATGGGGCGAGAGGGAGGGGGAGGCCGAGGATGAGATGGAAGGTTGGAGTGGAGAGGTACATGAGAGAGGGGGGTGTGAGTTGGGAGCGGGGTAGTGAAATGGTGGGAGACAGAGCGACATGGAGGCGATTTGTTTGTGGCCACCTCGTGCGGGATTGAGGCATCTGGCAATAGATAGATAGAGATAGAACATTTAAATCTTGTCCTCTAAGCTCTTTTTCCCAGTCTATTTCTAAGAAGTATTTCTTTAGGTCATGATAATTGCCCTTTTTGTAGTTAAGGCTCTTTTTGCAACTTTCATTACTGTTAACTATGTCATATGCAATCCTGAAGTTGCA
>JAGKTI010030600.1:0-12345 GCA_018397915.1 Birgus latro
TGTTAATATTGGGGGAGGGGTTGGGAGGGGTAGACCGAGAAAGACATGGGACGAGGTCATTAAGTGTGACTTTAGAGTTAAGGGACTGAACAGGGAGGCTGCCAGGGATCAAGCAGCGTGGAGAGCCGCCATTAGGTGACCAAGGCCGACGCATGCAAGCATGTTGGAGCCTTCAAAAACGAAACGAAATTGGTTAGATGCTGTTTGGGCCTTTTTTTGTGCTTTACTAACAAACTTATGCAGATAGAAGGTGCATTCTTATTGATTATGCTATGAATGTCTGTACAGCTTTGAACTTGTGAGAGAGAGACTGGTAAGAAAAATACTGTCTCCTCTCCTCTCAAATTCATCTGAAGCATTATATCATATTAGGGTCTGTAATCATCATTCATTAATCATCTAATCCAGGGGTTTTCAACCTTTTTAATCTTATGTACCCCTTGAAGTCTTTCAGTATTGGTCACGTACCCCTTACCCACGCAATTGAAAACCACAAACTTGGCCATGAAACCATTACCAGTTATTATGACTGCAGTGTAGGCACATGACTTCGTAGCCTCAAGCAAAATCCATGACAACTTAATCAGGGAAAAAAAATCAGACTACAAATACACTGGAAACCATGAAGCAGATCTCAATGTACCTGAGGGTGAGGGTAGTGAGGGAAGAGTCGTGATTAGGTGACAGTGAGAGGCAAACAGTGCGTCTCACTTTGGTACCTGTTCGGTACGCGTGAGGAGAGACGTGATCGATAGAAAACGAGCAAGGGTGACTACTGTACTATGGGTTTGCAAGGTTGTGTGGCAAGTGTAATCCGAGAGAGCTTTCTCTCAAATGACATAACTCCAAGAGTTTCCTTGTTAACATTGTCACTTAGTGTCCTGGTTCTAGTGGAGGACACATCTAGCCTAGCACATGTAGGCCACTTTCTACAAACAGGTTTGCAGTTATTCAAAACCGAAGTATTTTGATAAACCTGTCACGTACCCCCAAAATTCCTCTCACGTACCCCTGGGGGTACGCGTACCCCAAGTTGAGAACCCCTGATCTAATCCAATGTTGCCTCATGAGGAGTGTAGGAGCCCAGGGTTAGGCAAGTTGGTCTCGACATTTCAGATGAGAGTGACCAGCATCACTCATCCTTGAGTGACATTATGTGAGCAATAAACCCCAACCACCCCATGGATATAAACCTGCCCTGGCTCAATCCGATTGGAGTCCTTAATTGCCCACTAAACCACCAGGCGCCGTAATTTGGTTATATGGTTACCACCCAGTGTAGTAAATGGTGTCCTGGTGTACAGAAAACCATTTGGCTTGTCACTCTGTGTAAAGTCACCTGTAGACAGAAGGAAGAGGAAAAAATGAAGGAAAGAAAGACAGAAGAAGAAGGATGGAAAGAAGGTAGAGATGAAAGGGCAGGCATCTGAGAGTGGTGCTGTGGCTCAGTAGGGGGAGGCGGTGGCTCAGTCAGTAGAGAGGTGGCCTGCAGTCCTACTGGACCCAGGTTCACTTTCCCACTGGGGCAGGGAACAGTGTAAGGATTTGAATTTCATAAAATCAGACTTTACTGATCTACCAGAAGACCTGCCGACATGTGGTAAAAATACCCCCACTAATACCAGTACATCAGTCCTGTATGAGACAGCCCTAGCACGTATTCAATTTGAACGGTGGGTGTTAGCGCCGAAGTGGTGACATGTAGAGGTGTATGGTATGTAGGAGGACTACTGGGCCTTGGGAGCAGACTGTGAAGCCTGTGCCCAGAGTCAGATACTTTAAAAGAAAAAAATAATTTAAAAAAAAACACTACATTGATTGAGTGGATGGTGAGCACCCCCACCAACCACTAGGTTCTGTAATACTGTAGATAAATTAGATGTTGTTGGTTTGGCAGCAAGAAGAAAAAATGGTTCAGAGATTCACTTCATATTCGCACCCCCAGACTTTTTGAATTACTGAATAAATGCTCATAGCTGAATTACTGGGTAATCATGAAACAGTTCTGGACAACAGCTACACAGCATGTTCCCGAGGCCCAGCGGCCACATTTCATTTATGTCGCCACTTTGATACTAACACTTGCTGTCTGTATGGTAGGGCCGTATCACTTAGGAGTGGTGTTATAGTACGAGTGTTAACAAAGGTGTTGCTGTAACATGTTGATAGGTCTTGTGGAAGATTTGCTAAAATTGTTTTAACAAAATTTAAGCCCCAGACTGTTCCCTGGCCAACATGGGATAAGTTTTGTATCCCCTGCTTGACCCTTACTTACCCCGGTGTAACTACATTTCTATATTTGTTATTCCAAAAGTGATTTTCAGAATTTTGGGGATTACCTTTACCTTCATGCACTGTTTAACCCCTTAACCACGGGGTTGTTGGAGGCGCGCCTTGCCCGTCCCGAGGGGTAAATCTGCGCTCTGACTGACTTTTAAAAAATATTTGCCAAAAATCAGTTATTAGTCCTAGAGTATTTTAATTACGTATGCTTATGGCACATACTTTCAGCTTTCTCCTGGGATGTTTTTTTTAGCACTTATCGACTACTGTAGGACTTGTGGAGACTCCTGAAGTTGGGTAACTAAGGCTCCTTTTTACACTTCCCGACATCACGTAATATGAATACCTCTGCCTGATATTAACACTAGAAACACTATTCAGTGATTTCTAAGTAGTTTGGAATCCATACTCCCCTTAAAAAAAACACTGTGAAAGCAATGTAAAATATGAGCGTGTACGAGCCTCCCACTCGAGCTAATTCGCCGCTGGTATTCTGTCATTTCTTATTCATATACACACTCACACTTTATTATTTCTAGTACTTTATTACACTTATATATATCTACAGTCCTTTACCGCTTCCCACACAATGTTTAGTAGGGGTAGAGGTCACAGGGCCTTTTATAATGGGCGCAAAAGGGGTGGAAATGGAGGGGCGCGACTGCGACATAATTTCACCTTGAAGGACAACAGTGAACTGAATGAATGATGTACGTATCTCGGTAGCCAAGAGTTGAAAATGTCAACTGCTAATGTATATGCTAAGAAATAAGTCGTAGGAAATCTAGACAAAACAGTAAGACCTTACTATAACGGACTAATTGGGGCTCAGGCCAGTCCGAAATATGCGATTTTCCGATAAAAGCGACATCCGGACTTACCCCTGCTAATCCGGACTTTTTCCGATATATCAGACATTAGTCCGGATTGCATCGGTAGTTTTCACCACCATTGCAGTATTGTACTGTGTTATACCTTCACTACATTAATCAAATGGTATAATAATACTGTACTATGCACTGTAAAACATGTCTTTTACTTGTCTTATTGTGGTGAACATAGCTGAAGTTGTCAGGCAGTCCGGACTGCTTTCTGGCTATATCGGACTTTTTCCGCTATATTGGGGTTTAGTCCGGTAGCTCCTCGAGTCCGATAAAAGCGAATTCCGGTCTACTGAAGTCCGTTATATCGAGGTTTTACTGTACATAATAAATTAGGTAGTTCCAGGTGAATATAAATATCACTCAGGCTTCTCCCTTCCTTTCTTATATACATTTATATTATGAGAATAGCTCATACGGCATATTTCACAGGGAAAAAAGCAGGGGAAATTAGCGAACGAGTGCAGGTTGGATGTTGCCAAGTGATAATTAGCCAATTCCAGGTGTATGGCGCTATCACTTACCTTATTTTATATATATATATATCTATATATATATTTCGTCGTTGTTTTCATTTTTATATATATACAGTATATATATATAATTATTATTTTGTATAAGAATAGGGCATAGAGCTCATTTCAGTGGATGAAATCAGTAGAAAAATCTGGGGAAGATTTGTGTAGCGCAGAGCGGCTGAGCAGACGACACGGGAGGGTAATGGAGGGGAGGTAGGGAGGGGAGTCTAGAATGGGGGAAAATGGCTAAATTGTCAACAATGGATGGGAGTACTGATGACATTAGCAGCTCTGACTATTGTTGGACTTTGGCAGTGCTGATAGGTGATACAAATCACCACCTGAAAACCCGGGGGAATTAAAAACAACACAGAATCACGAAAGTGACGCTCCGTGGTATGATCCATTGTGCCTGAGCGTCACGGAAGTGACGACCCGTGGTTAAGGGGTTAAAGTATCTGCACTGCTAGAGAGATGATGGTTAAGTGGTTAGAGAAATTGTCTTGTGTATGAAAGTACACAGATTCAATTCCAGGCTGGGGAAGGGAATGGTTTTATAATTGGACTTTACTAAAGCAGACTTAACTGATATGCCACCAAATTGATATTCAAGACCCACTGATATCCTGATAACATTATCACTTGTACCATCACACGAGCCACAAGTGAGAGCCTTAGTATGTACAGTACAGTACAGTACAGTATTTAATGTGGACAGTGGGTGAGCACTGGTACCCAAAGTGGTGACATGTGTAAGTGTGTGGCATGTTGGAGAACTGCTGGGTCTCAGGAATAAACTGTATAATCTGTGCCCAGAATTGGACACAAAAGAAAAACATGTTAATTAGGCTGGGAGATCCTGCAGACACATGTTAGTATACCAGTATTTTGGAGATACTTGTTGACAGACATTACTCCTTTCACTCGCTGAGATTGATGGTGTTACATTTTGAACTGTACAGTTATGTAGGTGTGCCATGCCTTCAGTGTCTGTCTTGTAGGAGTTTAAGTACTGTTAAATGTTTCATCATCATCGTTGTTGTCATCATTGTCGTTATCAATCGTCAGTCAGTCAATCAATCAGTCATCATCCTGAGCTCCTTTTTCCACCAAAAGTTGGGGTGAGGAAGGGTCATGAAAACAGGAAACAAAGCACTGCCAGTAGTGTACTAAGTGAAAATTAACAGTCACTCACCATTCAAGTTGCTGGAGTCTTTGCTCTGCCTCACAGGCCTAACTATCCTCATTTTTTTTTGGTGGGGGGAGGGCATTTTTTCTTTAAAGATGGTCTTTACATAAACATTAATTCCCATTGTATTTGCTCCTGCAGCATCTAGTGGAACGATCCTTCTATGCAGTAACAGAAACTTGCCTGGCCTTCACTGTGTTTAGAGATGATTTCTCCCCCAAGTTTGTGGCACTGTTCACAGTACTTCTGTTCCTCAAAGCCTTCCACTGGCTGGCTGACTACAGGGTGGACTTCATGGAGCGCTCACCAGTCATCACCTTGCTCTTCCATATTAGAGTCACCTGTGAGTAACCTTGACCAAACTGCAGCTAAAAAGTACCTGAGCCTACAGTTTTGCATAATGGAAAAAAGTACCTTCATTTGGAGAAGTTATATAGTGAGATCGTCACCCAGACTCCCCACCCCCACCTCCTCCACCCACCCCAGGGATGGAGTGAGACTGAGGTTATGTCAGTGAGTAAAACTAGATGGTGGGGGTAAACTGTCACCTCATTGGGAAGATACAACCTTTCCAAATGGGTGTACTGTATAATTTTTCCATTTGAATAATTCAGGGCACTCTGATAGGAAGATAGCATTGCAAAGTTTAGTTGTAGATACAAGTACAGTTATCATTGTGTGTGTGTGTGTGTTTTATGGAAAGTGCCATGTGGAAATGTTTCTCCTTCAAACTTGACTTTTATTTATTTATTTTTTTAACTAAACCTGTTATATTGATTTATGTTGTATATTTAACCATGGCACTGTGGTATTATTTAATCTTCCTATCCCACAGATAATTTTATTTGCTTTGGGGTAAACTTTTTCAACTGGAGGGATTATATATGACCTTAGTCTGTTCCTTCCATTCTAGAGTTAGGGGAAATAAAGTTTGGTAGGATGGTAGTAGTGGTAGTATAATATTAAATACGTCAGTACATTGAAGGAGTTAAGATTTTGGGTAAAAGAGCATTGAAATACTGGTATCTGCCTCAAGCAATACAGTCTTAAATAACTTTTCTCTGCAGCGCTGCTTCTTTTACTAAGCCTGTTGGACTTGGTATTAGTAAGCCACGCGTACCACTCCACCATCACTCGTGGAGCCTCTGTACAGCTGGTGTTTGGGTTTGAGTATGCCATCCTGTTGACGGTGGCTTTCAACATAGGAGTGAAATATATCTGCCACACTATTGACCTCCAGTCTGAGAACCCATGGGAGAATAAGGCCATGTACCTTCTCTACACGGAACTTGTTATGGGTCAGTCCTTCACGGTTGTTTACTTTTTCTGAATGTATATATACTGTAGTCTCGGGGCACGACTCTGAGGTTGTCTTTATCGTACCCTGGCAACCTACCATTCAAAAGTGTGTCTGATTTCGTATCATACACGAATCATATTATTATGCACGAATATATTATACACGAATATTATTATACACGAACATATTATACACAAATCGCATGAGTCTTATATTATACACGAATCACATGTGTCTGATATTATACACAAAATCAGACGCACTTTTGAATGGTAGGTTACCAGGGCATGATAACAACCTCAGAGTTGCATGCCGCGACTATGGTAGTATTATTTTTATGCAGTATTTATTACAGTATACTGGTATTATGTGCTTTTACTTTCATTTTGAGATGACAGATTTCGTACTGTATAGCACACAATACCATGCCTGAAAGTATCTCATCAGTTGATAGCCCCCAAGGGAATTGAAAATCTGATAAATCTTCTGAGAGCAGAAGCCTGACCTGTCGAGCATCAATACAGTACAGCCCCCCCCCTCTTTTTTTTTTTTTTTTTTTTTTAGATGAACAGAGGAAGGGAAAAGAAAAATGTACACCAGATTGCAATTGTCCTCTATTCATAAAATAATCTTTAGCAGTTTAATTGCTGTAAGTTGAAGTTTGGGAGGAAATTAATCTGGGGAAACAAGTTCCAGAGAGAAGCAGTTTGGGGAATCAAGGAGGTCTGATTGGCAGATGTTTTGCAATATGGCATTGTGGCAGTTGCCTAGCACTGGGCTTCCATGCTCCTTATGGGGCAGTGTAGGACTGGATGATGGATGGATGGCAGTAAAGTCATGAACATGGGACCACTCAGTGTTAAGATTTATTTAACTGCTTTAGCATTATGATTATGGGTCCATCACCTCATAATTCATTTCACATCTCAGTAAGAGGTAGTTAAGCTATGATAACAGTATTCCATATCCGCCTCCTCATCATCCGGACCAGTAGCAGCGTCCAGACAGCCCATAGTTTGCCCAGTCCAGTGGGCCATGCGTCCATTCACTCATCAGCCAAACCCCCAGAACTGGGAAAAAAATAGTTGGTAGAGATGGACCACATGCCCCACCTGTAGTCTGGAGCCCAGACGAATATGCTGATGGTGTCCATCCCATTCCTGTCCTCAAATCTGCAACTAGGTAGCGGGAGCGAAGTTTCTGGCTTCATGCCCTTGCTAGTGCCATTTCCTGTGTTGTAGTAGGGTGCAGTATGTTGTGTGGAAAGTGGATTTAGTTTTGTGACCACAGACAGAAATGTGTTTGGGAGAGTATGATGCCCTACTCAGTGTAGGTGACACTGAAAAAGGTCAGCAAAGGGGGGAGGTTAGGAGCTTGACCTGAGGGCTGGCTAGTGTAATGAGAGTGCTTCAGCTTTTCATATCACCAGCTTTCCATATCAAAAACCTACCCTCTCATAGGAAATAAGCCCAGACCCATAAGGTTACAAAGCAAGCCCCTTGCTGATTCCTTGTGTTGATCCTGAGGGGTCAAAGTTTTCATAACAATGGTGGATCTAAATAGCTGTGTTGCAACAGTGGTGGAAGGTTCTTAGAATCTGTTAAAGACAGTTTGATGTGGAAATATTTAGATCTCTAACCTGATGTGCATGAGCTTAGTCTCAGGGGTGTGTTATGGGTATTGTATTTTTGCCCTGTTATATTCTTTGTTAGTAACTTTGCTTGATTCATTTGGAGCCTTGCCTGTGTTCATGTGCATGATGGGTCTCACCAGGTGGGATACACAATTATCCCTTGGTTATTGTGCTCTTGGTCGTAGTGGTTTTCATTATCACTGGAAGATGAAATCTACACTGTTGCCATTATTGCACATTTTTTGGCTAATAAACATTGTTATCGTGCACCTTTGCTGGTTCCTGCTGACAATGATGGTGCAGTACCTGTGATTTCTGATGGCTTTGATGGATTCAAAGTTGAGTCCCTATTCGAGGAGTTAACCTCCGCCATGCTTTTCGCCTCATATGAGGTGATATGTGGGCCACCCGTGACTGAACTGATTGCCTCGTATGAGGCGATGGGTCTCTGTGCCATAATTTCAAGCACGAGGAATCTTCGGTAATTTCTGTGGGAATGTTGACTCTTCCTCTACGCCAACAGGTCAGTTGCTAGTCCCTGCTACACTGCATTTGCCAAATAACGCATATTTAGTCATTCAGATATGCGGGCCACTCTTGGCCGTGCTGATCACTGAGCCGATGGGTCTCCATGCCATAATTACAAGCACGAGGATGAGTCAGTGGTTTTCGTAGAAACATTAGGTCTCCTATGCCATCAGAGCTGTTGCCAATCCCTGCCACACTGCAGTTGCCAAATACCCCATATTTAGAAATTCAGTTCTCGTTTGTAGCCTAGCAATGGCGGATTCACGCCCATCTACCTCCCACAGTGCTGACAGCATATCGCCACCCTCACACCCACCCAAGAGGCATAAATTACAAAAGACGAGGGTGATGAAGAGTTTGAGCACAGAAACACTTGATCTGATGACAAAAAAATCAATTTAATATTTTTAAAAAAAAATCCAAAAACAATGACTCAGGAAAGGTAATTGGGTTGACAAGAATTAGCACGGTGGAGGTTAATCCCCTCCACCTCCGAGCCTCAAAACCCTCTACCTCAAGCCCAAGCCTCAGAACCCCCTGCCTCAAGCCCATTTTAGTTTCGGGTCTCTGTGGTGTGTTTCTTCCTTATTGTGCCCTTTACTTCACTTTCCAGTAACGTAACCGTTGCTGTGTGTGTTTCTTAAACTTTCCATAACATGTATGTATGTATTTAGTGAGTATTAATTGTTGTAAAAGGGAAAATTTGGGTTTATAATTTGGGTGCCCATTACCATTTAGGATAAATCTTATTGGTTTAGTGGTTTTGTTATTGTACAGTTTCATAATCACGCACTAGGCTTGGAACCAGTTATGTGAAATTGCCAAGGGATCGCTGTAGTTAATTGCTTGATGGAGCTATAGGTTTTTGCTTGTCCCTTTTGCCTCCCTTCTCCCTCCTTCCAGTCCCTTCTTCCCCCTGTTTGTCCCTCTGCCATGTCCTTGTTGAGTTGTAATCCAGCAAGGATGGGGTTGGAGAGTTCAGGGTAGATAGCCTTTGGTTTGTTGAAGTTGCCCATGGTTTTCCCTCCTCTTTTGTAGGAGGGATGGCAGCAAGCACACCTATAATCACCGCTGCTCTGTTTCATGTTTTTGCTTTTTACCATGTTACTTTCCTTTTTACTACTTTTCATTTATGAGGTTAAGCTCAGAGGAGTGGCATAGCTGTGTTCTCTCATGTCTACAACATTGCATCCTACATTGTTCTCCCTATATGCCCTCTGGTTGCCTTGGTAAAGCATTGACATTCCGCGAGTGTGGATAATTGAGTGTGTTTTATGACCTCATTAGCCCATTGTGAGGCACCATACCTCTTCCAGATCCCCACAAAACATCTTTTAGGTAGAACATTAGGGGGGGGGTTTACCTTGCATCCCTGTCTTATTCTGGTGGTGCTGGTTCCTTTCAGGAGGAAGAGTTAAGCAGACACTACTTACCGGCCATGCTTTAAGATATTGAGGTGGTGCCTTGTGATCCATGCATTCTAAGCTCTTCCTTGCCTCATCAAGATATCAGGCAGTGTACTAGCTAGTGCTCTGGGAGCCTCAGCTTCCTGCACAAAAGTTTGACAAGTTGTGCAACTTACTCAGCAGCTGGGCCATCTGAATCCCCATAATTATTATGTCAGATGTCAGACATGGGTTCTGTTTCATAAGTGAGTACTGTACAGGGTCTGCAACCCCAGACTCTGATCAGGATCTGTTGCCCTTAGTTGACACAAGTTTGTAGAGTGGCAGAGAGAGAGTGAGATCACTGGCACCTCCCCCAGACATTCCATCTGAAATGCATGTATGAAATTAGGAGGCATTGTGTTCTATAGGCCGCCTGAGTGACCTACAGTAATCAGTTGAAGGTTCTTCCAGCCTGAGAGAGGAAGTTTGGTATAGTGGGTAGGTGGGGGCGTTCACCATCTTCTTTCGATGTAGTTCTGCCCTGGAGGGTCTACCCTTTCCTCTCTTCCATCCTTCTTTCCGTCCATCCTCTTCTGTCTTTCTTTTCTTCATTCTTTCCTCGTCCTTCTGTCTTTGGGTGACATTACACTCCCTCTCCTGTTCTTCTTTCCTTCATTCCTTCCTCTTCCTTCTGCCTGTGGGTGACTACACTGAGTGACAAGCCAAATGGTTTCCTGTACACCAGGAAACCATTTGCTACGCTAGGTGGTAACCATATAACCAAATTTTGGTGCCTGATGGTCTAGTGGATAATTACGGCACTCCAACTGGATTGAGCCAGTCAAGGTTTATATTCAAGGAGTGGTTGACGTTTATTGCTCATGTAATGCCACTCAGGGATGAGTTCAGCTGGCAGCTCTCATCTTAAATGTCAGGACCAACTTGCCTAACCCCGGGCTCCTACGCTTCTCATGGGGCAACGTAAGATTGGATGATGATTGAATGAATGACAAAGGACCCACCACCACCTCCTCCCACCAGATGCAGGTACTTCACTGCACTGCCACTTGAATGGTTCTCCACAAACTGTGTTGAGTCACAGGCAGTCAGTTGATGTTCCATGCCAAGAGGCTCATCTAAAATTCTCAAAGCAGGGGTTCCTGTAGGTCGTGATTGGCCAGTCCTGTTGCTTCCTGAACCTGTGAACAGCAGCTTCCAGTGAGGAGGTGAGGGAGATCCACATAGGCCAGGTGGTGCCCTTGGATGACAAAATGTTGATCTTGATGGCAGGATGGCTCAACTTCTTACCTGTTAATGAGTTTTTTAACTGCCCATGGACTCAGATTCCTGCTGGATCCTTGCAGTGGATTTTTTTTTTTTTTTTAACGGTCTAACCACCTTCATTGCTGGTTCCATGATTGTGTTTTTTCTTGATCATGGTCTTATTACAAAATGCATTATTGTACTTCCAAGTTGTTGGTAAGTCTTTAGTGTGATCAGGCTACAAGGAAAATAAAAGAGCACCAAAAATACTGTGTTCCTCCATGTGGTGAAAATGCTGAAACAGGAAAAAATAATTTTCCCTTTGAGAACTGTAAACATTAATCAGTGCATTTAACATCATGTTTACATAGGTAGGTGGGGGTGCTCACCATCCACTCATTCGATGTAGTGCTTCTTTGGGTGTCAGCCATTTCGTCTCTTCCTTCCTTCCACTTCTGTCTTTCTTTCCTTCATTCTTTCCTCATCCTTCTGCCTACAGGTGACTTTACACTCCCTCTTCTGTCTTTCATTCATTCTTTCATCTTCCTTCTGCCTATGGGTGACCCTACACTGAGTGATGAGCCAAATGGTTTCCTGTACACCCTGAAATCATTTAGTACTCTGGGTGGTAACCATATAACCAAATTATGGCACCTGGTGGTTTAGTGAGTAATTAAGGTGCTCCAGTCAGATTGAGCCTGTGTAGGTTTATATCCAAGGGATGGTTTGGGTTTATTGCTCACGTAATGCCACTCAGGGATGAGTAAAGCTGGTAACTCATCTTAAATGTCAGGGCCAACTTACCTAGCCCTAGGCTCCTATGCTCCTCATGGGGCAACATAGGATTGGATGATAGATGGATATATATATATCTATCTATCTGTCTATTGCCAGACGCCTTAATCCTGCACAGGGTGGCCACAAACAAATCACCTCCATGTCGATCTGTCCCCCGCCATTTCACTGCCCTGCTCCCAGCTCACACCCCGCTCTCTCGTATACCTCTCCACTCCATTCCTCCATCTCATCCTCGGCCTCCCCCTCCCTCTTCCCCCCTCCACCTCACTCACGGGCACTCTCCTCGTCAGTCTCTCACTCGCCATCCTCTCCACGTGCCCAAACCACCTTAATGTGTTTCTCCTAACGCTTTTATATATACAGTAATCCCTCCACTATTCGACGTAATAGAGCCAAAGGCATGTCCGGACACTGGTTTTGTCCGAATATTGGTCCCGAAGCTCCAGCACTGGTCATTCATGACCCTAACCTAAATCAGAAAACTACCTTCCTACCTCCCTACTAGACATGTATAGCACTTATTTATGTGAAAAGGGACCTAAATAAGTGCTATACATGTCCAGT
>JAGKTI010030601.1:0-12345 GCA_018397915.1 Birgus latro
TCTCTCTCTCTCTCTCTCTCTCTCTCTCTCTCTCTCTTTGACTGTTGACCATTCCGTCCTTCAGTTCTCTTTCTCCTCTAGACTCTCCCTCTCAACCTTTACCCCCTCCTTCACCTTCTTTGACCTATTCCCTCCTTCCTTCTACCTCTCCTCGATTCTTCCCGCTCCCTCCCTCCATCTCTCCCACTCCTACACCCCATTCCCTCCCCTTTCCTTCTCCTTTCTCCTCTTCCTCCTTTACCACTCGTCTTCCTGTTATTTTCAATTTTTCCTCATCTCTTCCCTCTGCCAGTATCACTCTCACTATTCTCTCCTCTCCCTCCTCGTCCCTTCCTCTACCCTAGCCTCAGTCCCTCCCCTCTTCTCTCCCTTCTTATTACACATCTCCCTTCTCCCTGCCCCATGCTTCCCCCCCACCCCTCTACATATCCACCCTGTTCCTCTCCATGCGCATCTTTCCTTCCGCCATACTCTCTCTTATTCTCTAAACTTCTCTCCTTGCTCCAATTCGGGATGTGGATTTATCTCCTCTTTGCGCTTCCAAAAAAAACTTCCTGCACTGCACTTCCTTTGGGGGTTTAATTTTTTTCTTCACGAGTATATATTTTGTCTCCTTTTCTAGCTTACTGCAGTCTAGAATGATCCTATATATATATATATTTTATGCCTTATCCTCATTTCTCTAATATTTCTTCATATTTAAACCAACCCTGTCTGTCTGTTTTGTGCATTACTGGACACAACATCACCATCATCTTTAACATCATCATCATCATCATCACCGTCAGCTCAACCATAATTTCCAGAAACAGTGAAAGCACAAAAACAGAACTACCATACAACCTGCAGACAACCTTACACACCTCACATCCCTGTCCACTTGAGAGACACGACTTTCTTGTGAGAGTTAACAGTTGGATTCGGGTGGCGTCTGTTTTCTTTCTTTCTTTTTTATGATTTTTTCTGGTTGATATTACTCAGCTTATAGTGAGTTCCATAGAAGTGTTCTTGTTGCTTCATCGCAGTCCCATAGAAATGAGAGAGGTCAATGAAGGTTCTATTCGTACCTAAATCCTCAAGTTCGAAAAATATCTCCTTAGCTCAATAAAATCAGGTAGGGAAACATTTCTTCTCTTTACTTCAAAAACTCTCTCCTTAGATGAACTGATTCGTCTGGATAAAGAAACAATAATACAGAAATTACTCCCTCAGGCTGTAGGAGTTAGTAGGCTAGTCGTCCTGAGCAGGGATCCAGCCCCCACCTCTTACTTGTTCTGTGGATGAATGTGCCAGCTACACCTCCCACCTCTTGTATTGCACACAGCCTCCTAGCATCCCATCCAGCATCCTTACCTAGCACCCCACCTAGCATCCTTACCTAGCACTCTACCATCCTTACCTAACATCCCATCTAGCATCCCGCCCAGCATCCTTACCTAGTATCCCACCAAGTATCCTTACCTAGCACTCTACCATCCTTATCTAGCACCCCACCTAGCATCCTTATTTAGCTCTCCACCAAGCATCCTTACCTAACATCCCCACCTGGCATCTTTATCTAGCACCCCCACCTGGCAACCTTATCACAGCATCCGTTTAGCATCCTCACACAGCATCCCATCTCGCGAGTCCACAGGCATCCCCAGTGAGCACTTCATCTAGCATCCCACTTCGCATCCCACCTACCATCCTTCTTGGCATCAATACAGGTGCGAGAAGGAGCTGGTACACGTGTGCACCTTTACATCCAGGACCTGTGACAATTAGAATACATAGGTCATCTGAGAAGGCGATAGAAAGACTGTCCATAGATTAAGCCCACAGGAAATATAGTTCAATTCTCTGAGCAATAAAACTCATGAGAGATATTGGACGAAATAATGGTGGCTACGGGAATCAATTTAGCCATAGACTGGGGTAGTAAGGACAGCGATCTCCTTTATTAGAAAACTTGAAGAGGGACGCTTCAGGGCAGAACAGAGTAGATGGAGAGACGATGAAGGAGAGAGAGGGGAGAGGAAGAGGGGAGAAGAAGTGGAAGGAAGAAGGGCAGGTAGGTAAAGTGGTGTGAAATGAAGGTGAATGGAGAATTAAAAATGAATGGCTGAGAAGTTTCCGAGAATGGGGTGCTGAAGACCGAGGAAGGGAGAAGACAAACAGCAGAGAGAGAGAGAGAGAGAGAGAGAGGAAGGGAGCACTTGAATAGATGAACAGAGAGGAGAGAACAGTTAGTCAAATAATATGAGAGAGGGAGAAGCGAGAATTAGGGAAATATATGGAAAGAAAAACAGCTTTGAGAGGGGATGTGTACAATATGTGACAGGGAGGAGGTGGAAGGGAAATGGGACCAAAATAACAATGATGGAAATAGTTTGAAGGAGTAGGAAGAGAGGGTGACGTGTGTGTGTGTGTGTGTGTGTGTGTGTGTGAGAGAGAGAGAGAGAGAGAGAGAGAGAGAGAGAGAGAGAGAGAGAGAGAGAGAAAGGAGCTAAGACAGTGAGTAAATGTGTGGTCAACAAGAGAAGGCTGAGCGGGCAGACCCAGTAAAAGTTGGGTGAAAACACTATTGGCCCGGTCGGATATTGCTACCCGGCGGCCCACTACCATCTCCCTGGAACTATCTCTCGTATTCTTAACCCCTTCAGTCGGATGATGTATTTATTGTAGCTATCTCCATACGATTTTATTTGGCTTAGGGTAGATTTCCAAAGAGAGGTAAAGCCTTCTTTATCGTATGAAAAAACTAGAAGGCTCTCTTAAGTCCAATAAAGTCGTCTGGCAGCAACAAGAGTCTATACTATAAAGCTTCTCTCTCTCTCTCTCTCTCTCTCTCTCTCTCTCTCTCTCTCTGGTTCCACAGGCATCCTTTCGTAGAGCTTGGGGGGAGTGACGGGGTGCCATTTATTTCCCAACCATGGAGTGGGAGGAGCCAAGAGAAGTGACATCACAGGCACCCACGCATCCCATTGGCCGGTTTAGATAGCGGGCCGAGCTTAGGAGAATGACGTCACAAGCTTCGGCGCCTCCCATTGGCTAAGAGTGAAGAGTAATGAGAGGACACTGTTGAGAAAATTTTCCTTTGAGTTTACACTATCTAGTTGAACCTCAAAGGATTACCTGCTTACCGTCACTGAAAACCAACCCACCTCTAGTGTTTCTCTGCCAAATACACTGCACTTGGTGAGTAAGTAGGTAAGTGGATTCAGCTTAGTGCCAGGGATGGGGTTAGGTTGCTAGTAAATTATGAAAATACTAGTAAATAATAAAAATACATAAGAGTGAAGGGACAGTCCTCTTACTACGATAATTACTGTTTTATTCTTCTCACATCTACGCAGTTTTATGTGATTTAGGAGATATTTTTTCGTAGTTTCAGACACACTCCAGCAAAATTAATTCAGCAAGCGACCCACCTCCCGGGAGCCCTTGAACTGGATAGAAGTCCGACTCACACATTTTATATTTTGGGGGGGAGTGTGAAAATTTGGATAAACTATTTCCATCATTGTGGAGTGATCGATTATCCATGCTTACAAGATGAAGCAAATGCTGTTTTGTGACAATCCTATAAAACGTGCCACATTATTGATTGCGCCACGTATCAAGAATATTGTTGGATAAAGGACTGTTGAAAAAGGAAAAACATACGACCATTGTACGTAAAGAAAGTATGTTTAGTTAGAAAAATAAATTGTCAGCAGAAAAATCAGTAATGTTCAGCTCTGAGGGTAAAGGCTGATTTTAACAGTGTTGGTAATTACAAGAGTAATTGACAGCTGGACTGTGTGGGTGGGGGACTGTACTGGGTAACTGACAGCACCTATAACTGTACTGGGTGACTGACAGCACCTATAATGTACTGGGGTAACTGACAGCTCCTACAACTGTACTGAGTGACTGACAGCACCTATAATGTACTGGGTAACTGACAGCACCTATAACTGTACTGGGTACCTGACAGCACCTATAATTGTACTGGGTGACTGACAGTTCCTATAACTGTGCTGGGTAACTGACTGCACCTTTAACTGGTATTTTACAGAGGCTAGTGCATTATAGTCGACGTGGCACCTGTGTGTTTGTGTTCAGCGTTGGTTCAGGGTAAGAAAAAGCTGTCCAAACCCGCAATAATAATCAGACCTAGTGTTCCTCTCAATGAGGGTTGGTATATAAAGCCCGTGTCGGCAGATTACATCCATAGTACCAAATAAAGCGACTATGCTTGTATTATACACTGGTTGGATAATGGCGTGCCTTAATGATGAAGGTGAGTGTGTTGAGACCAGGTACGGGTTAGCGGAAGCAGTGATATGGCGCAGATCAGGAGTCATTTTTTAAGATACCAGGTTCAGGCATGAGGTACACATCACACATTAAACGAGATATTTATTATACAAAAGATAATGTGCTGGAATGATTTTGATTTATACTTCTTGAGTGGACCCTGTCGGGGTTGGAAGGGATAGGACGGATTCCCCTATCCCCTCCCCTCCCTTCCTCCAGCTGTCATGCTCCCCTAGTTTTCCCTTTGTATCTCCACTCCCCACGCATCTATTCTCTCCCTTCCCCTTCCCCCAAGACTAAGGTAATCCCCCTCCCTCCAGGAAAGGAGGTGAAGGTCGCAGAACGTCCCCTCGTCAAAATTCTTAAGCTCTTTGTTGTTACCTGGCCTTTTTATCCAATAAGCAGCACACGTGTATTTCTAACCAACCAACCTGCTTCCAGTCTCTCCTGCTGTCCTCTTCATTCCTATCATTCTCTCCTCTTTCTCCCCTCTTTCCTATCTCTCCCCTCTCTTCGCCACGCTCTCAACTCTTCCCCTCCCCTCTCCGTACCAGATTAATTCCTCCCACTCGCCTCCCTCTCCTGCCAGACTCATCTCTTCTGCTGTTCTTCCCTCTTTCCCTCTTTTCCTCTCCCATCCTTCTGATTCTTCTCTTCCTTCCACACACGCACACGCCCAATTTCCTCCTATTTCTCTTCTACTTTCCCCTCCTTTCTCCGATACTCCTCACCATCTCTCACTACCTCTTCTGTCTCCTAATCCTCGTCCCACTATCGCGTTTCTCTCTAATTCATTCCTCTCCTTAACTTCCCTATTCACCTCTCTCTCTCTCTCTCTCTCTCTCTCTCTCTCTCTCTCTCCTCTACCTCTTTTCTACGCATGAGTCCCCCTCCTCTCTTTCCCTGAGCGAATTAATCCCCTCATCCCCCCCCAGTCCCCCCTCCCCCCATCTAATCCCCGGGCCTTCAACTCCAATCATCTACTAATTGCCAGGTCACATTACTAAACCCAAAAATACACTCCCTTCCACTCACACCTTGCTACACGACGGGTCACCAGCAGGGAGAGATAGAAGAGGGGGAAATGGAGGAAGAAGCAAGAAGAGGAGAGTTGGAAGGAAGAAGAGAAGGGAAGCAAGAGAAGAGGAAAGACATGGGAAAATAGGATTAACTGTGGAAAAAGAGGAAGAGGAAGAAAGGAACGGCATGCAGGAAGAAGAAATGGAGGAGGGTAAGAAAAGAGCAAAAGAGAAGAGGAAAAGAACAGGGAAAAGACTATAAGAGGAAGAGGGATATGGTAAATGACTAGGAAATTAGGGAATAAGGTAGGAAATAGAAACAGGGGTAGGCAGGGAGAGGGATGAGGAGGAGGCTGAAGACGAGAAGGAAAACAGTAAAGAAAGTCACAGCAGAGAGAGAGAGAGAGAGAGAGAGAGAGAGAGAGAGAGAGAGAGAGAGAGAGAGAGAGAGAGAGAGAGCGTAGGAGTGTAGCTAGGTGTTGGTGGAGCGAGAGAGTCAATCATTAAGGTAACATCACAAATCCTCCCAATACCACCCATTAACACAGTGATACCTCTCGAGCCACTCCTTGCACCCTCTCATTATCTATTGTACGCTTTCATTACCCGACTTAATGACAGTGAATGATTTTGTTCCTCGTGCCTATTATCCTCAATGTCTATGATACGCTTTGTGGTGGATTAATATTTTAGCTAGGATTGCAGTTTGTGTTAGAGACGCTCAGTTGAACGTGAACCCAGTGGACTGCAGGCCTAAGCTCTCCTTTTTCAACTGTCTACCATCCTTCTTTCGGGGGATAGGGAGGGGAAGGACGGACGTTTGTGTAACTGGCCGCTCCACAAACCCACTCATATCGGCACCACCACGTGAAGGCACCACTACAGAGAAGCAAAAGCCACAACCCTGCCCAGACACTATGAATTTTTGAATCAGCTTTTTCACAGTATCATCGTAGTGTAAAAAACTGTATTGTAAAAAGGGAAATAACACTCAGACATCCCAGGAATACAAATGGAGTCCTGGTTTGTAAATCTAAGTGTTGGTTATTGTGTTCTAGGGGGAAAAGTTGGACTGAGCAGAAGTCGACTGTCTGCCTCAATGATCCCCATGCAATAGAGGTATTAATCTGATCTCTCTCTCTCTCTCTCTTTCTTTCTCCCTCCCTCTCTCTCCCTCTCTCCCGCTGTTGGTGTGAGTGTGGTCGGGTCTTTGTTGCCTCTGAGAGCTGATGGACGTCTCCTTTATGTGCCCCGGACGCCCAAAGCCACCACGCCACCGTCTTAGGAAAATAGTTGGAAAAAGAGTATCAAGGAAAAAAAATGGAAAAATAATACGAGAAAAGTTCGAAAAGGAGTACAAAGAAATGGAAAAAGGGGTACAAAAAAGTGGTTGAAAAAGAGTACAAAAAAATGGAAATACAGTACGAAAATTGGCTGAAAAAAGTACAAAAAAGGGAAAAATACAAAAAAGTTCGAAAAGGAGTACAAAAAATTGAAAAAAGAGTGCAAGAAATAACTGGAAAAAGAGTACAAAAAGTGATTGGAAAAAATACAGAAAAAAATGAAAAAGAGTACAAAAAATAGTTGGAAAAAGAGTACAAAAAGTTGGAAAAATAGTACAAGAAAAGTTGGACAAAGAGTACAAAAAAATAATTGGAAAAGAGTACAAAAAATAATTGGAAAGAGTACAAAAAGAATGGATTGGTGGAGTATGAGTCATTTTTTTTTCTGTATTTGCTTTTCTCATTTCACATTAATCTTCGAAAATTAAGCTACTACATCTCCAGCAGCGGTCTTCATAAAACAGTATCGAAAAACACTGAAAGAAAATAACTATTATTTATGGAGTGAGTTAATCGTGTTTTTTTAAAAAATCTTATTCCTTGCTTGTATTTTTGTTTTTTAACCTGCGATAGTCGTTTATATTTTGCTCTTGCTATCGACAAATAATTTTTTTTATAGTGACTTAGGAGATAGATAGATAGAGAGGTAGACAGAGAGATAGATAGATATAGGAAATCAATAATTCGGTACTCAGATCACATTCATCTCCTGTCTATAGAAAACATGTCAGGGAGAATATATTACCGGGACATGACATATTGCTCTCCCAAATGAAACAGGAATTATGTCAGAGCCAGGCCAGATCAGGCACTCTTTCACCGGATAATGAAGCGATTTTATTTTTATTTTGGTGTCGGTTTGACGATTCGTTCATCTGACAAAAGCCGCTATAGCACTGAAGTAGGTTAAAAACTATTGCCATCTTCCCATCTATAGGACAATGACAGACTTCATACTTAATTGAACTACCGCTGGCTTTTTTTCCCCTAGTGGATGGAAACTTATTCATCTAAAATAATTACCTGCATCCAAATTCTCTTCTTCTTGAAAACGAAAAGAAAGCTATACGTGGTGTGAGCGTAGTTTAAACCTTACTTCCTAACTTACACTAAATATTTTCCACTTAAGCACAGGGTGTTCATTCGTATATCTGTCTCATTACTGAAGTCATTTACGCTGAACATAACAAACTATCACACTGTTAGTTACACAGAACACCTAGTAGAAGTGGTCATGTGTTCATCTAATATCTCCTTCCTAAATCTTTCTGAAGTTCCGTGACTCACATATATTTCCAAATCCACCAATCAATTTCTGCAGCAATCTCTCCTCATTCCCTCGTAATGCAACCTCATCTGCCAACAGGTGTGTAGTTAATTCCCACTCCCTTCCCTCCTGTTAATGGCTAGTCCTGGAGCCATTGTCTACTCCCTGACCTGCCTAATTACTCCATTAACATACCCATTGAACAGCCAGGGAGACATCACACATCTCGACTTCAGCATCCCACTTAGGCCAGATTCCTCACTGCACTTGGTGATTATGGGATGCAAGGTGATCAAGCCAAATAACCATAGGCGTTACATAAATGCCTGTCAGAAATTGGTGTTTGCGTTCTCTTTGTGCTTTTAAATATTAAGCACATTCTGTAGGTTCTATGTACTGTTCAACCACTTTCACCACCTCGTCCCTTCGTATCAGAAAGAGATAAGGTTCCGTACTGGCGTTTAATAGTCCAGCTCAAGTCATCAAAAATGTCTTAGATAGCTACTATGTACCTTAGACGTTATCTGAGATGGAAGATGAATGTCACAGAGCTTCCCATACTTAAATCTTGAACCCATGGTGACTATCTGCACTAATAACCTTTGTACAATCGACAGGCATAAATCCATTTTCACTGACACATAGACGAGGCCTTCTCTAGTCAGTCACACACAAAGAAGTGAACATATATGTCGTAAAACAATCCCACAGTACCATCAGCGATAAGCCAGACCTCTTCTCCCAGACCCCCTTTGTCTAATTAAGAGGCTTCTGTGATTAGTGTACCCCAGGAGACCTAATCCATACAGCGGGGGCCACCTCGGGTAATTAGCCTCTAGTAATCTTGCAACTAAAGCCTAATTTCACGCTGGCTAATATAGGTCCCTTGGGAGTAGAGTCGGGGGTTGGGGAGGGATATTTGGTTGATAAGTAGCGGCTGTTGTTGTTCGTGTATTTGTGGTTGTAGAGTTGTCGTGATTCTCTCGTTGTAGTTGTGATGTTGAAATTATAGGCAGTGTTTTGGTGATAAGTAGTGGCTCGATGTGCTTGGCTTCGTTAATGTGAAAGCATAGTGATATTACCTTTCAGATTGCCACATCTCGACCCATTGCAGTTATGTAGCAGTGGATTTGCGGCCATTATCGTTGCATGTATTTGTCAACCATCATCAACAACAACTTCTGCTACTACTACCTACTGCTACTACTGCTACTGCTACTACTACTACTACTACTACTACTACTACTACAACTATCACCATCTCTGCACTGTCGCCACCACTTTTACGTCCCCCATCATCACCATGACCACTATCATCAAACCACACCACTGTCGCCATCATTCTCAATACCACCACCACAGCCACCACCAGCGCTATCTCTACTACCCACCTTCACCCATCACCACCACCATCATCGCCTCACCATCATCATCATCACTACCTCCACCTCCACCTTTCACTATCGATTTCCTTTTAGTTCAGCTTTTTTTTTTTTTCTTCAGTTTTGGCATGAGAAAATATAGCCTCTCTTTTACGCCTGTTTATATTCTCTTCCCCCCATTCTCCCTCTTCTCCTTCCTCCTTCTCCTCTCTCCTCTCTTTCTCTTCCTCCTCCTCCCCCTTCTCTTACTGTTCTTTCTGTCTTAATTATTAAATATTTTCTTCGTTTCATTTTTGTTCTTTTTTTATCATCAGAAGTTACAACCGAGTTTTTACCCCCTGGTCATAATCTTCTCTCCTCATTCTTTCCTCTTCCTGCTTCTTTTTGCTGTTCCTTTTTCTTCTACTTCCTGGTTTATTTGCTTCACCTGTTGATTCAGTATTCTAATTTTAGCATAAACTATATATTTTAAATTACTTGGACCCAATCTTCTCTTCCTCCTACTGATTCTTAGCACATTTTAACCATCTGCCGGAGTCACCCTTGTACAGTCGAAGGTCGTTCATCCTACGCCTTCCTCTTCTTTGGGCTTCGGACTAGTGAAACAAGATCAGTGTATCAAATCACTGTTAAATAGTGTGCCTAGATTTCGTTTGGTTTTAAGACTACTGAGACGGTACTGTTGTCCTCAAATGAATTCTGTAACTTTCCTTCATGTTCTTGTCCTGTATACAACTTTTTCTCGAGTGTTACCTCAAGGTTTTGCCCCATATTTCGCCTCTGTACTCCATCTTTCCTACTCCAAATCGCCCTTTTTCTCCGTATACTCCCATTTTGTCATTATTTCCATCCATCCCATACCCTTACCTTTATCGTCATAGTCTCTCGTTTCATTTCCTTCTCTTATATTTTCCTCAATTTTCTCTCTTATTTTTTTTCCTCCAAGATATTTTGTCTCTTTTCTTTATTTTTTTTCCCTTTTCCTCTTTCTTCTTTCATTTTTTTTTCCCACTGCGCTTTACACTGTCTTTCTTATTCCTTTCATTTTTTCTTTCCCTGTTCACCCAGCTTCCATTCCTCCCTCCTATGTCTGTCCCAGTTGTCCTATATATATATTTTTTTTTTCGTATTTCTTCTCCCTCACGGTTTTCTTAATTATTCTCAGGTTCCTCTGTTTCTCCTCTTACTCTCCATCGTAGCAATTAATATCTGTCTCTGTCTCTGTCCCTGTCTCTGTCCAAGTCATTCCTTCCCACTTAATTCTGTCTCTTCTTCCTCTTCTGTCTCAGCTGCTTCTACTCCCCATCACTTTACATTTTTTTTTTTTTTTAAATCAGTGTCGCTTCCTTTAGTTCTGAACGTTTCCTATGATGATCTTTTTCTCCAGTCCCTCCCCTCCCTTCCCCTCCCCTTCCCTCTCTTCCCCTCCTATCCCCTCTCTTTTCCTGTTTTTCTCATTCTTCCTTCTTTTCCTTGTCTCTTTCCTCTACCCATTTCTTTCCATCATCGTTTTTCTTACCAAATTTCCCTTCCTTTATTTTCTGTTTCCACTCTTCTCCATCTTTCCCTTTCCCTCGGTTCATTTTTTCCTCTTTCTCTCTTCTTCTTCCCCCTCCTTCCTCTTCCTCGTCCTCCTTCCTTCCTCTTCCCTCTTGCTCCTTCCTCTACCTCCCTATCCTTCTCTCTTCTCCTCCCTCCCCCCTTCCCTTTTCTTCCCTACCTTCCTTCTTCCTTCCGCTCCTTCCCCTTCCTTTCCTCTCCTTCCCCTTCCTTTCCTCTCCTCCTCCCTCCCTCCCTCCCTCCCCATTCTCCCCTTCCTTCCTCCTTCCTTCCTGCTCACCAGTCTCTTCCTTCCTTCCTGAAATAGCTCATAGCATCACACTGGACCGCCAAAAGTGTAAATTTATGGGCACTGTGTGGGGGTAGGGGGGCCATGTTTGTGGCGTCTCGCGGAGTCTCGTAAAAAACGTGAGTTCGAGGTAGTTTGGGCCTGGGTATTGGCAGCGTCGTGGAGGAAAAAGGAAAAAGGAAAAAAAATAATGGAATGATTTTTGATAAGACTGAGGAAGCGTGGGAGGAGGTGATGTGGTGTGGACAGGGTATTATTCTCTCTCTCCCTCTCTCTCTCTCTCTCTCTCTCTCTCTCTTTCTCTCTCTCTCTCTCTCTCTCCATACATACATATTTGAAGGAGGATGCGAGGGAAGGAGATGTGGTGAGACTGCTATTTTCTTTTCTATGTTCTTTCTACAAACACCCCATCTGTCT
Source organism: Birgus latro (assembly GCA_018397915.1). Classification (NCBI taxonomy): domain Eukaryota; kingdom Metazoa; phylum Arthropoda; class Malacostraca; order Decapoda; family Coenobitidae; genus Birgus; species Birgus latro. Next base: position 11,562 of record JAGKTI010030601.1, read on the forward strand.
ATCTATCTATCTATCTATCTATCTATCTAACATGCATACAAGACACTAGGCATATCTATAACGAAACGCACTACATAAAAAAAAAAAATACCATTAATCGCTACGACCACTAAGCCTGTATTTTGTTTATGGCGCCAAATTCCGAAGATAGCTTTCAAGATTATCAAATTCTATATCTTGGAAGCTTTGTCTGTTTTCTTAAGATCCATAAATCCAGGAATGACTTTTAATGATGAAAAATGAATGAATAACTTAGAGAAAAATGGTTAGAAATGTTGATGCCATGTGCGTACAGACTCACTAAATCCGGTGACTTTTTTTTTTTTTTGTTATTTTCTTGCCTCGTTCCTACAGGTGACTTTACCTAGCTAAGGGTGAACTCATTAGTGAATGGGTTAGTGAAGGCTTTATATAACTTACTCAGGTTAAGATGACTCTTCTAACTTACTCAGGTTAAAATGTCTTTTCTAACTTAGGTAAAAATGTCTCTCCAAACTTAGGTTAAAATGTCTCTTCTAACTTACTCAGGTTAAAATGTCTCTCATCAGCAGAATAGGTTATAAATTTATGCTGTCATTTTTATTTTTTGCCCCTTGTAAGCGTGAAAATTAACGTATATCATAAGTTCTCAAGAAAGATGACAATTACTACCCCGAAGACTCATTTACCTGATTTTCCGTTATATTTCAAGTCAGACCCGATCTTTTGTAAGTTAAAAGATGACGTTGAATCCACCTTCTCTCTCTCTCTCTCTCTCTCTCTCTCTCTCTCTCTCTCTCTCTCT
>JAGKTI010030602.1:0-12344 GCA_018397915.1 Birgus latro
GGTAAATTGGAATAACACTAGAATGAACAGGGTAGACTAGAGTAACGTAGGTAAGGACGGGATGGCTTGGAAAATGAGAAAGGGATTAAGCCGACACGAGTGAAACAGAGAGCAATAAAATGGCAAGAACAGTAAAGAAAAATGTATATAGGTTGAACCATTTTTCCGACTGTGGGAATGGACTAAAGAGTGAGTTTCATAAGACCGGGCATTCTTCACTCATGTCTCACACCGTTACATATCACCACATGGGCGCTAATACCATCCTTTAGTACTGAATCCGTGCTAGGATTGGCTAGTTCAGGAGTGTAATGGTATTAATGGGATGTTCGAGTGTTTTGTATGACAGGGTAGTCTTGTACAAATTTATCAACTCCATTCCGCTCCTAAACTAAATCCTGGCTGAATAAATCGTCAATTTATAAAGAAAAATGTTACGACCGTGAGATTAAAGGTGACATAAAAAAAAAAAAAATCAAGGTTCTGTGACATACTCCAAACTGTCAAAATTTACTGGCATTAACTCTAGGGTAGCCAGAGTACAGAAAAATTAACGTGGATAGTGTGCTTTAGGACGGGATGGGCTAGCGAAAGGGGTGGGAGGAGAAAGAGTGAGAGATCTATTGAGAGAGATGTGTGAGAGTGTACAGTATATGGCAGGGAAAGTGGTCGTTTGTCGTGGGAAGAGAGCTCGTTACTGAGTAGCAACAGACGCTTAGAGATCCATTTGTTGAGGTAGGCTAATCTTTTACAGGATTCGGTGATGACAATAAATACATTTATAGGGTGGACTGTGATAGGAATAGATAGTGCATGACAAAACACCGAGAAAGAATTGATTAATTGACTAACTGACAGATTGACTGACTTACTGAGTAGCTTAACTAAACTGACTAACTTACTGACTGACTGACTGACCGAGTGACTGACTACAATCTGACTGACCAGGCGGTTGTCTAACTGACTGAATGATGACTAAGTGACTGATTGGCTGAGTGACAGACTGACTGACTGCCTGACTAACTGTCTGACTGACTAACCGTCTGACTGACTGGGCGACTGTCTAACTGGCTGATTGACTGACTGAGTGAATCACATATTGACTGTGTGACTGGCTAGGCAACTGACTACCTGAATACTAACTGAATGACTGAATAATTAACTCACTTGACATGACTGACTGACTGGCCAACTGTCTGATTGATTTATTAGCTTATTAGATGACTGACTGACTGACTGACTGGTTGATTAACTGACTGATTGACTAGGCTGTTGAATAACTGACACTGATTGACTGACTGAATGATTAATAGACTGACTGATTAGGAAACTGACCAACTAAATGACTGGCTAACTAACCTACTATCCAGCTAACTGACTGAGTAGGTGAATGACTAGCTAATTGAAACTGTGAGGAGTGACTGGTTAATTGACAGTGATTAAATGACAATGGTAAAGTGACTGGCTAAACAGATTAAAAATAATAATGGAATGAATGAATGGGTACGTGAGAATGCTTGACACACTGACATAATAGTTAGTTTACTGACTGACTAACTGATTATCTGACCGATGAGATGGCTGACGAAGTGACTGACTAACTGATTAACTGACTGGCTAATCACGTACCGCACTTAACATGACAAACTCACCTGTTTACATATCAAAATATTAATGAACGAATGAGTGTAATCGCGAGAATGAATATATAACTGACAGACTGACTGACTTAGTGAACGAAATAATGAAAACGTGAGTGAATGTGAATGAAGCGAAAACTGTCCATCTAAGGAGCTCAAAGGTAAAAACTCAGCAGAAGAGAATCTCAAACGACTGGACTGACAACTAAATGAAAATTATACTGAAAAGGAGGGCAAGAGAGTGAGCAAAAGTTTGTGGATGGACGATAAATCACTTGCCGACGACAGGAATAAAGTCTGAAAGTAAATCTCCATATATCGAGGTCACAAACCAAAGGCAAATTATGGACGAATTTTTTTTACGACAGCCATTCTTCACATGACGAAAATAAGCCTTGGCAACCAGTACAGTAAAGGAATTATTACCATCTTTTTGATGAAAGCAGCCTGGCAAAGTGGAACCATCGTTGATACTCATTAATCAAATAAAAACCTTTGACTGATGACGTAGTTTTTATTATTATTATTATTATTATTATTATTATTATCGTCACGACGATGACGACGACGACTACTACTACTGCGACTACTGCTACTAACTAATAACTGATAACTACAACAACAACAAAAACTACTTCCACAACTACTACTGACTATGGACAGCAAACTACTACTCTTACTACAAATTTGTGCTTAAATCACTGTACTGTGCGGTTAGACCACATACGGAACGGCCGTGCTGTATGGATTTCTGAGGTGGGAGTTCTGTATGACATCACAGGATCAGATCATTTGCCTCTTGTAGCTGACTTGCAATTTGATGACAGTTTAGTTTGTCACTCTCTTTGTAGCCAACAACTTGAAAATTTAATTTTGAAAGCTGTTCAGTAGGTTAATATGAAATCCATTGAATTGCAAAAAATAGAAAGTAAAACTCTGAGTATGTTGGGGAATCTGAGAGAGACTGAAGCGTGTCAGTGTTGTCAAACAGACTGTAGAGATAAACATGTTCGAGAAATTAAAGAAATGTGTGAGAAATTGTCAGTTCTGTGTTTATTAGTTCGGGAAAATATGCATGAGAGAAGATAAGGAAGAATAAATATAAGGTGGTGCCAGGATGGAACAGGAAAATGAAGGGACTGCACGCACAGGCAACAGCGGATTGCCTGGCGAGGGTGAGTGGTGGCAAAGGCAGAGATACGGTGCTGCACACCACTATGGTGCATAGCAGGGCACCGTTTAAAAGGGTACTTGCTGACTGCAAGCAGAATGAGTATCATGAAATATGTAAACAATTCAAGAAAAATATATAAGTAAGGATAAGAGAAGTTTCTGGAGAGAGGTTACTCACAGGAGGAACAAGGTAAAGTCATCACAGGTAATTGATGGACTGAGTAATGGTCATGACATGATTGCTATTTTTAAGAACCTTTTTTTCATCAGTAGAAATGATGTAGTTACAGACGACGCAGAAAGAGATTTTTTGAATAAGTTTAAAAATAAATGGAGAGGGAGAACAAAGTTTCACCTGCGAATATCTGTAGTGATTATTAGAAAGTACATTGGCTGTATGAATTTGGGAATTGGGAACGATGAGATTCCTACTTATTAAACTAAAAATGTAACTGATGATTTTCTGTAAATTATAAGTGCTTTTATGAATTCTCGCTTTGTAGATCGTTACTTGCCTGATGACAAGCTGAGGGGCCAAATTACACCAATCCTTAATGACCAAAATGGAAAATGTACCTTGTCATCAGATTACAGGGCTGTGATGCAGTCATCTATGTTGCTAAAAGTTTTTGAGTGTCATGTTTTGCAAATGTTGGAGGAGAGGTTTAGTTTTAATATAGGTCAATTTGGTTTCAAAAAGAGTTCATCAATTACTTATGCTATTTTCATCTTAAAAAGTATCGTGCATCAATACACGCAGAGGAATGGTAATGTCTTCACTCTCTTCATTGATTTCTCAAAAGCGTTTGACAGAGTTAACCATTTTATTCTCGGAAATATTTCAATGGACAGGGAAATACCCCCTGATACTGGGCTATTAGTTATGTATTATTTGAGAAACCAGACAGCAAGGGTTTTATGGAACAGAGAATATGCAGAGTTTTTAAGTGTTCTTAACGGAGTTAGACAAGGTGGTAGTTTATCACTCATTTTATTCAAGCTGTACAATGACGAACTGCTGCATGAAATTACAGGGGCGATTTCTGGCTGTTCTCTTGGTATACTTAAAACAACTATTATGGCCTATGCTGATGACCTGGTGCTGGTAGCAGGTAAACTAAGTGATTTGGATAGTATACAGTGTATGGTAAACTTAGAGACTGAGTGAGAAACTTAAAGCTTAGTGTAAATAAGTCTAAGTCAAAATGCCAGATTTTTGGAAGAGATGAGTTTGATGTCGTTGACTGTTACAGATATCTAGGACATTATTTATATCTAGGGCATTATTTACAGCATAACAAAATGGATCATAGGGATGTTTAATTTAGACTGAATAAGTTTTTTGCTAAGTTCAATTTTGTTTATAGAAACTTTAAGGGTGTATCGGTAGAAACTCTCAATTTTCCTTTTAATGATTATTGTCTCCCGGGTTAAGGATTGGTTTTATGGAATGTAAACACAATAGCAAGGACGAATACTTCCAAAACCTTTGAATCTGTTTGCCATAAAGCGCTAATGAAAATTTTAAACGTATCATGAGACACAAGTGATCATGAAGTCGCTTAAACATGCAAACGGCTTCTCTTTAAGCATCACATTGCTGGAATTCAAGGGAGAATTTTCAGAATTTTAACTTCATCTAACCCTCTTCTAAAGATAAGTATACCACGGCTCAGACTAGGCCACGTAATGAGTATCATCAAAGAATACTTTTGGACTAGATACAGTATAAATATTCTAGATTGTACAACTGATATTATTAAAGCAAAAATATCATGGGTACAAACTCACGAACAGCGAAGACGATAGTTACCTATTATAACTTGTATGAAAACCAATCAAAGAAAATAAAAATGTTTAATACGATTCTGTACATAATATGTCAGAATATAGTATATGCACAATTGCTTTTTGGATTTTAATTTACTATTATGTACAATACTGTAAATTGATTTTAAGTTTCTGAACTTTTTACTGTCTCTGCATTGTTTTACTATGAAATAAAGGATGACTGATTGATTGATTGACCACTACTACTACTACTACTACTACCGCTACTACTACTACTACTACTACTACTATTAGTACACTACTACTACTAGTACACTACCACTGCTACTACTACTACTATTACAAATACTACTAACCACTAACTGCAAACTACTACTACTACTACAACTACTTCTGTTCTACTACTACTACTACTATACTACTACCACTACTACTGCTACTACTACTACTAAAACTACTTCTACTACTACTACTACTACAATTACTGATAAGCAATTTGCTTCAACTTAAGAGCCATCTATTGTAGTAGTGAAAGCATAACAACTCTAATTGCTTTTTTTATACCCGAAAAGTATCTCCTTATTTATATACAATATACGAGTTGTGAAGGTTTCATCAAAGAAATTAACAAGTGGTGCCAGGCACATCAAAGGTCGCTAGACAGCAATTATTTTATTGCTGTTAAATACTGAATCGGTACTGCAGCTTAGTGTCAGTAAACAATTAAAGTCTAAGGCAATGGCGAAAATGAAATGGAACTTGTTGTCTGCCAATTCACTCAAGGTCAAAGATCATGGTGCCAAATGAAAGCCAATATAAGACTTCTTATATCTTGGAAATAGTAAACTTCAACCAGTTTCGAGCTATAGCTCCCTGAATATCTGTAACCTTGAGGTTGACCTTTCAAGGTCACTTAAGGACAAAGGTCATGGTACCAATTAAAAACCCATATGGGACTTCCTACGTGTTGATAAAAGTAAGTATCTCTCTATATTCAACGAATCTCGAGTTATAGCCCCTTTCAAGGTCACTTGAGGTCGAAGGTCATGATACCAATTGAAAGCCCATATGGGACTTCCTTTATGTTGATAATAGTAAATATCCATCTGTAACCAGTTTCAAGTTATAGCCCCTTGAATATCTGTGACCTTGAGTTTGGCCTTTCAAGGTCACTCAAGGTCAAAGGTCTTGGTGCCAAATGAAAGCCCACATGGGAGTTCCCATATGCTGTTAATAGTATATATATATCTCTATCTTCAACCGGTTTCAAGTTATAGCCCTCTGACAATCCGTGACCTAGAGTTTGACCTTTCATGGTCCCTCAGTTACCTCCATAATTTAATCACTTCCTCCTGGGACAAGTGCCCGCATATCCTGAAAGTTTCATGTAATTTCATTCCGCCGTTTTTCCGTAATGCTGTTAGCAAGCAAAGAAACAAATGAACAAACTAGAAAACATTCAAACAGCGCGTACTTTAGCCAATGCCATTGCACTTAAAAAGGATCCGTATCTGGATTCTGATCAGGATAAGCCCCAAAATTTAATTTAATCATTCCTGGTCCACGGCCCACCTCTCCACAAGGTTTCATTGAAATTCATTGAGAACTTTTGGAGATGTTGTGCAGGATACTCGGGATCCGGATGCTGATCCTTCCCCAAATTCAATAATTTCTTCCTTGGACCATGGCTCACCCTTCCAGAATATTTCATCAAAATCCATTCATATATTTTTTAGTAGTCCCGCATCTGGATCTGTGGATATAGGATCCGATCCAAATCCGCCCCTAAATTTTACCAGTTCATTCTTGGTTCATGGCCCACCTTTCGACAAAACTTCATTGAAATTCATTGAGAACTACTATAGATATTGTGCGGGATACTTCGGATTAATTATTTCTCCCTTGGCCCATGGCACGCCCTTCCACAAAATTTAATCAAAATCCATTCATAACTTTTTGAGTAATCCTGCTAAGAGACAGACAGAAAACCAAGGTGGGGTAAAACATAACCTCCCTGGTGGAGGTAACAAACAAACACGGCCAAAAACAATTCTTCACCGGTCTCCGTCCGTGTGAGGTAATTAGTTCGCCATCTGAGTGAAGTGGCGAAATCATTGGTTATGCTTCACTAGTGTTATAATTCCTTTAAACGGAACGGGAAAGACAGTTGATGCCAAAAATATAGTTGAAGGTTACAATGCTGCTTCTAGAATGATGAAATTTACTGGTAGATGATTGTTTTTGTGGTTGTACAATTTAAAAAAAAAAACAAGTGGTGCCACACACAACAAACTTTGCCCGTAAGAAGTTACCGATATTTTATTTTCAACTGTTTTCAAGCTATAGCCCTCTGAAAATCTGTGCTCTTGTGTTCGACCCTTCAAAGCCACTCAAGTTCAAAGATCATGGTGCCAAAGGAAAGCCCAAGTGAGATTTCCAATATCTTGATAATAGTAAATATTTCTTTGTTCAATCAGTTTCGAGTTATAACCCCCTGAATAACAGTGACCTTGAGTTTGACCTTTCAAGGTCGCTTATGGTCGAAGGTCATGGTACCAATTAAAAGAACATCTAGAACTTCCTATATGTTGATAATAATAACTATCTATCTGCAACCGGTTTCGAGTTATAGCCCCTGGATAACCGTGACCTTGAGTTTGACCTTTCAAGGCCACTTAAGGTCAATGGTCTTGGTGCCTTTTGCTGATAATGGGAAATATCTCTATCTTCAACTGGTTTCAAGTTATAGCCTTCTGACGACCCGTGACCTTGATTTTGACCTTTCAGAGTCACTCGATTGCCTCCAAAATTTAATCACTTTCTTTTGGGACCAGTGCCTACATATCCTAAGAGTTTTACGTAATTTCATTCAGCCGTTTTTCCTTATAAACAAACAAACAAACTCAACCAAAAGCAACACTTAGCCGATCTTCGTCCGGATGATATAAAAAAAAAAATCGTACTAGACCAGTCGTATGGGATTTATGTATGGCTTAGAGATTACTGTAAAACATGTAAAATATTGGTCAGACAACTAATTAACTAGGCTGGCATCAATGACTGTAAGGTCGAATATGGCCATAGGCATTTGTAGCTCACTAGTATAGCACAAAAATATTATGGAATTCGCTGCCAAGACCGAAGGAGAGAGGAAGAAATAGAATGTGAGGAGATGAATGACCCTCAGTCCTTCCACAAAATGTTGTTAAAATCGAATGAAAACTTAAAGTATTAAAACACACACACACACACACACACACACACACACACACACACACACATATCCTTGGAGAGAGTTCCAACCTACTTGACCTCTTTCTTACCTTTAAACCTTCTTATACTGTTAATCTTTTCTCTCAGTTGGGCTCCTTCGATCACAACCTTATTGTCTTGACCTGTCATGTTGCTCTAATATGGCCTGTGGACCCTCCCACGAAGTGACCACTGTGGCACTTTGAAGCTGCTGATTGGGAGGCGTCAGGCAGTACTTCTTTTCCTTTGGATGATTACACTGGTCAACAGCCAAAATGGTTCTCATACGTGAGTATGTGTCCCTGACTATTTTGATAGGACTGATATCAAATCTGATATTCATTTTGAGCTCTCGGACCAGGTTTCTTGAATATCAAACTGAAAACATATTCATTGTGGCATAACTCATTTCAACCTTGTAACATATATTGGGGCACACACAGATAATACTGTGATGATTTATAGTACTTAAATAGGGAAATCCAACGCACATTTTATTAGCAAGCGATGAAGTTCTAAAAATACTTCTGCACTTTGCTTTTGTACTTGTTCAGCTGACTCCCTTCACGTTGTAGCATCCAGCAGTAGTCGCCCATCATGTTGGGACTGAATCGGCCTTGATACCTGCTCTCCATTATAGCAGTGTCTTGGTCAAACCTTTCACCGTGCTCGTCATTGATGTCTCCGAGGTTATCTGGGAAGAAATCGAGGTGGAAGTGAAAGAAATGAATCTTCAAGGACATCCGTGAGCCCAGAACTTGATAACTCCGTAACATGCCTGCCACAATTTCTTCGTAGTTGTCGGCATGATGGTTTCCAAGGTAGTTCTGAGATATTCACGAATGATTCCCATGAGTCCCTCTCCAGCAGAAGTAATGCCTTGATGAAGTCACCATCATTAACCAGCATGCAGATCTGAGGACCATTCAAGACCCCTGCTTTCAACTTGGCTTCGGATACCACGCCACCGAGCTTCATAGACAGGTACTGAAACCCAGCACCCGTGTGATCCATGGCTTTTACGAAATTTTTCGCCAAGCCCAGCTTAGAGATGCAGTGGAGGGAAGAATATATTTTCTGGATACACAAGGGGTTTGTGAAGACAGTTGAACCTTCCGGGTGCATCTTTTGGTCTTGCCTGCCAATCTTTTCTTACAAAGTGCTCGGCATTAGCTCTACTGTTCCACAAGCAGAGAAAGCACATGTGCTTTGTGTAACCACTCTGAGGGCCCTGAAGTAGACTGATCACTTTGAGGTCCCTGCATATTTTCCACTGATGCTTCTCATACTCGACAGTAAAAAGCACAGTCTTCATAGTTTCATGGCTCTCGGTCATCTCCACGAGTGCTATTGGCACGGATGGGAGCTGATTCCCGTTATGAATGAGGATTGCTTTCAGAGTGTCTTTTCCTGAATCTATAAACAGCCTCCAATCATCCGGCTTGTATGAATCAGACTTACAGAGTTGTTGCGTGAGAGACATCGCGTCATCACAATAGCAAAGTTTGTTTGCCATTTTGGAAAACGCAGACAGTGTTCTATGCTGATGACGCGCTGTAGTGATGCGCACTCCATCTTCCAGCAGGTTATGATGCTTCAGTCGTCATCCCAGGAGTTCTGCCTTTTCTTTAGATAAATCAAGGTCCCTTATGAGATCATGAAAGGCTTCCTGGTTGAATGGTTTGGGCCAACTGTTTCCTGTGTCGTCCTAATAGTCATCATCCATTGGGCTATGACTGGAATCAGATTCGCTGCTTAGCGCACGTGGGCTTGGAACCAGTAGTTCTGCACTGTATGGCACTGGTCGGACTGCAGAAGCGATACTGGGGTACTGTACTATGGCTCGTGTCTTGAGAGTTATTCCTTTGATGTTCTTGAGACAGAAGTAGCAGTCGTTGCTGTGGTTTTGGGGCTCTCGCAACACCATTGGTACAGCGAATGGCAAACCTGAACTTCGTTTTCCATGCATCCATTCACTCAGGTGATTGACACAAGACCTACACGCTACGTGAGGCACCCATTTCTTGTCTTGGTGGCNATTTTTGTAGTTCACTCAAACAGCCTTCGTGATGGGTTTCTTAAAGCTTTCCGGGGTGAACACTCCACGAATGTAACAAACACGGTCAGGATCATTTACACATTTGTGGCGTTCCATCTTTCACCACTATCAAAGTGATTGAGAATTTCTGCAAGAACAGAAGTGGAAACAATATATGTAACCTGCAACAAAAATACAAATATAATCGATGGAACTAAACAAACAAATGTATGAGTCACATCCAGTGAGCAAGATAAACTGATATACTGGTTTTCAAGAACCGGACCTGACACGTCCTTACTGATGCTATATATTCGAGTCCAGCACCTTCGATTACCCTAGAACCAGACCACTTCAATTCAGAACCATGAAGGAATATTATTTTTGTTGACCAGTGTTATTGCTTCCATGGCTGAGAGCTATATGAGTGTGCCTTGTGCATTACAGAGGTTATTCTCTCAGGCATGTAAGCATACATTCTTTTCTCATATCATGTGACCAATGCAAAAAAAAAACAAACTTGGTTTCATCACGCTTCTTCTAATGCTGTCCACAACAAGGAGAATGCCTAAAAAAAGTATCAGCGCCGACCCACCCCTTAATCTCAACACTCTTATGTTTCTGCCCAGAATGGTGCTAAGTCTATTCTTCGCTCCTCTAAAATAAATTTCATTTAAAATAATTGCTCTGAGCTCTCCAACTCAACTTTTTCCCTCTTCTTCTGGCACCTTGCCAAAAACCTTTTAACAACACTACTTCATCATCCTTCCCTCCTCTTTTCCACTTTGATGGCTCTGTAGCTATTTCTTCTGCTGGTAATGCAGAACTCTTAGGCCAGACTTTCTCCTCCAATTCCACCTTTGACGATTCCGGTGCTGTCCCTCCATCTCCCCCCCCCCCCCGACTTCCTTGTGATTGACATTAAATTTTCTTCTGCCATCACTGGCCTCAGTACTAACAAAGCATGTGGGCTGGATGGGTCCCTCTTGTTGTCCTCAAGAACTGTGATTCTGTGCTTACACCCTGCCTAGGTAAACTTTCTCCTTTGTCTGTCAACTTGTACTTTTCCTTCCTGCTGGAAGTTGGCTCTCATTCAGCCTGTCCCAAAGATGGGTGACCATTCCCAGCCCTCTTTCCTATCACAACTTACTTTCAGATCATCAGTATGAGTTCCTCTGGAGATCTCAACTACCTTTCAGACTACTGGCCATCCTCCTTTCGAGACTTTGGCAAAAGCCTTGCCATTTCACTTGACATCTCAAAGGCTTTCAATCGAGTCTGGTATAAATCTTCATTTTCCAAAGTGCCCTCTTATGGTTCCTATCCTTCTATTTGCACCTTCATCCATAGCTTTCTTTCAGGTCGTTCTATAGCTGCTGTTGTAGATGGCCATCGTTTATCTCCGAGAGCTATCAATAGAGGTGTTGGGCTCTGTCTTATCACCAACTCTCTTCCTTTTAAACATCAGTGTCCTAAGCTGTACATCTAACCCCATCCATTCATTCTTTGATACTCCACTCCTCATCTTTCCATTCGTTTCCCGCAGCATCCATCTCAGCTGTTACTTCAAAAAACAGGGGACAAGGCTATGGCAGACCTAATATCTGACTTGGCTCATATCTCTGATAGGGGTGGAAGTAATCTTGTTGTTTCAAATGCATCTAAAACTCTGTTTTTACATCTTTTAATCAGGCAGAATCTTCCGCAGGAGTATCGTTTATTTTTTAAAAATATCCAGATCAATACTGCATCATCTCTAAACATACTTAGAGTTTAATTCTCGTAAGATTTATCTTGGAAAGATCATGTTACCTCTCTTGTAAAATCTGCTTCCACGAGATTAGGTGTGCTAAGCTGACTCTGTGCCTTTTTTATCCCTGCACAGTTGCAGACTTTATACACGGGTTAGTTGGACCTGTGTAGAGTTCATCTCCTATGTGTCGGGAGGCTCCCCACATACAGCTCTTCTCGACAAGATGGAGTTAACGGCTTTTCATCTTATTAACTCTCCTCCTCTTGTTGGCTCCCTTCAACCTCTGTCTATTTCATGCACTGTTGCATCTTTATCTCTTTTCTATCGCTGTTTCACTGATCACTGTTCCTCTCAATTTTCTGGTTGCATGCTTCCACTACTACACCGGGCACGTAGCACCCGCCTACCAAAAATTTTTCATCTCTTTTCTGTCTAATTCCCTTATGCAAGAGATAACCGCTATTCCCAGTCCTTCATGTATGCAATAGATCAGCTCTGGAACTCTCTCCCTCTGTCTGCATTTCCTGCTGTCTATGATCTGGTTTTCAAACGCAGTGTGTCCAGGCATCTCGAAATGAACGGATGTTATCTTGTTTTTGTTTTTTCTTGGAGGGAACAATCTTGTGGGCTCCTGGCCTTTGGTTCCTTCTTTCCTACACACACACACACACACACACACACACACACACACACACAC
>JAGKTI010030603.1:0-12344 GCA_018397915.1 Birgus latro
ACACACACACACACACACACACAGTCACACCACAATCACAACACCCCTCCTTCCCACACTACCCACACCACATCCACTCTCTTACCCACACTCACTCCCTACACATCTCTATAGTGGCGCGGTAAATCTGGGGATGGAGAAGAATGTGCTTAATTTTCTCTGTGATCTAGAAAACCTTGGCTGTGCTTCTCGTTCGTGTAGTGGAGTGTGTAGAGGTGTGTAGAGTTCGGTATCAGTGTGTGGGAGTGTGTAGGAATACAAGGGAGTGGGAGTGTGGGGGAGTATGAGGGAGGGTGGGGAGTGTGTCTGGGAGAGTATGGGAATGTGTAGAAGTGTGTGAAAATGTGTGGGAGTTTATGGGAGTGTGTAAGAGTGTGTGAAGTGTGTGCGGGCGTATAGGAATGTGTTGGGAGTGTGCAGAGTGTGTAGAAGTATGTGGGAGCGTGTGGTATTCATTTGAGTAAACATGAGTGTGTGGGAGTGTGTAAAAATATGCGGGAGTGTATGTCAATGTGTAAGAATGTGTAGAAGTGTATGTGCGGGCGTATACGAGTATGAGGGAGTGTGTAGAAATATGTAGGAGTGTGTAGGAGTGAGCATTTTTCTCCATCGACCTTAATTCAACGTGAAGGGCCGTGAGGTGAATAAAGAACTCCAAGGAGGGAGATATAAGAGTCGCCAATACGGACTCCTGAGCCGGGAGAAAGAATTTACCGTCAATTATCCAGCCTGGACTGATGGACGGCTGCTGAGGCCAGAACTGACTCACGCTGGAAGTCCGTCAGTGAAAGAAGTCTGTTGGTGGAAGAGTCCGTTGGTGGAAGAGTCCGTTGGTGGAAGAGTTCATTGGTAGAAGTCCGTTGGTGGAAGGGTTCATTGGTGGAAGTCCGTTGGTGGAATAAGGCAGTCCATTGCTAAAAGTCCATTTGCCAGAAGTCCATTGCAAGAAGTCTGCCACTGAAAAAAATCTGTCACTGTAAGAAACCCATCATTGAAATTCCGCCGTTTGAACTGAACTCAATATTGGCAAGAACTGAACCCCATCCAGCCGGCCTGAATTACAATCAATCTTAAGTTGGGATAAAAACTGGATGTCCCGTTAACTCAAAATATTAAACGCATCCTCCGAATTTCTGTATTTTGTTTTAGCCATGGATACCGAATAATATCACATGCTGTAATTTCGTGACTACATCCAAATCTCCCTCACATATTTATACATCGTTAATCTGACTATCTGTCTGTCTGTCTATCCGTCTGTCTAAATCTACCTGTCTGTCTGTCTATCCATCTGTCTCTCTATCTATCTATATGTCTGTTATCGTCAGACGCCTTAATCCTAGATTGCGACACACGAATGGCCTCCCATTTCACTAACAGGCTGCCCTATCTCCAACTCACAATCCCCCTTTCTCAAATATCTCACCATCCTCAGACCTGTAATTCGTAATCATGGGCACATAATAATAAAGCAGACTCATATATGCTTATTATATAGAGAAAGGAGGAGGGATGTGAAGGGGAGAAGTGGGAGATGAATGAGGAGGGGGAGAGATGGGTAGAGGAGGAAGTAGAGAGGGAAGGAGTAGGAGGAGGAGGAGGAGGAGGGAGAGGAATGTAAAAGAGGAGAGGAGAGATGGTGGAGGGAGGGGGGGGTGAAGAGGTAAGAGGAGGAAGGAATGGAGAAGATGGATGAAGAGATGTAGAAGGAAAATGAGTGGATGAGGGATGTGGAGGAAGGGAGGAGGTTAAGATTAGAAAGAAAACAAGAGGAAAATGAAGTTAGCTTATTCAGTCCAGCAATACATATTTTCACTTTTTATTCTTGCTATTTCTAGACGATATTTAAGCTTCGTGGAAGATTTTGGAATCGTAGGAGTTAGACATAAGCTACACCTTTCCTAAGTTAATAAAATCACCTGGAAGTCGCAGGAATAAATTAGTAAAATGAGTCATCCGAGTCGAGAGGTTGAGATAGATCGAGGAGGGGGAGGAGGAGGAAGACGAAGAGGAAAAAGAAGAGGAAGAGGGAGAAGGAGGAGAGGGAAGGGAAGGAGGAGGAGGAGGAGGTATGTTTGCGTCTATATTTCATTCCTTTTTAGATTCTTTAAATGCCATTCAGCATAAGCCCTAACACTCGGGGGAACTATGTCCCTGAAGTCCAAGCAAGAGTATAACAAGTCAAAAGAATAAGGCAAATATAATGTACGGTAGTAGTTGTAGTAGTAGTAGTAGCATTAGTAGTAGTAGTTGTAGTAGTGTTAGTAGTAGTTGTAATCCCAGGCTCATCTGAACGTGAACTCAGTGGACTGTAGGCTGATATCCTGCTTCCACATGTCGCCATCCTCCTTTCGGGGGCTAGATAGCGGGGAAGGGAACTGAGAGACGTTTTAATAACCGGCCAGCTCCATCGCCTGCTAATTTCGGTGTCACCACGTGAAGGCATCCCTAAAAGGTGAAATAAGTAATCGCGTATGTTTATATGTGAGCCCAGGATATGCGTTTTTTGTGTGTTTACATTGGCCAGGTCTTGAGGGGCTTCATGGGGTACTATGTAATTATGTTTGGCCGGGAAAAACACCTCGGAAGGTTTACATGGCTGTTTTGTTAACCATCTATGTCGTATTTTGTCGAGTTAGGAGGCGCTTTTGCACTTTTCTTTACTAGCTCTTTTCTGCGTATGATATTATGTTTCATTCTCTGTTAGTTATGCAGTCTGTTTAGATTAAAACGTACTTTATATACAAGAGAATATTATGGTGAAATATGTCCGGTAATATAAACCTCCCTCAGCTTCCTCCCTATCTCCCGAAAGGAGGATGGTGGGCTGCAGGAGAAGGGGAGCTGTAGTCTACAGCTCACCTGGTTCTCGTCCATGATAAGCCTGAGAGCACTACCACCACTGAGAACAACAACAACAACAACAACAACAAGAGCACTGCCTATGACCCCCAGTCTCTTAAGCGCATTGTGTCCAGGCATCTCAAAATGAACTGATCTTGAATTTGGCTCTTTTCTTTTCTTTTTTCTTGGAGGGAACAACTTTGCCGACGTCAAGTCTGTGGTTCCTTTTTCGCTGCATAAAAGATTGACAACCACCACAAACATCAACCCTGTAAACTCTATCCTGCCACTCCAAATCGCACTCCCTCATCTTCTCTTTCACCCCGTGCTACGTCTCCCTCTTAATATATGCACTGAATAAACAGAAACCTTGAAATATAAACCCAGACAGCACAGTTCCATGTTTTCATACACAGCAAGGGAATTTTTCAACATTCATTCACTTGGCTTTTGCAAGATTTATACTGGCTGAAATCTTATGGCATTATAATATTCCAACTAAAGCCGGTGATGTCTGTGTATGCTGTTTTTGCTATCTCATTTTTCTGTCGGGAGGGATGAGATGCAACACTAATAAACCCCTTGATTACGAGAGGCAACAACACTTAACAACCCCCCTGAATACGAGAGGTCTTTCCTGAGTAGAATAAACTCATCTGGTGGCAGCAATACGCTAAAAATGACGTCACCCGGATTCAAGGAGTTAGGCACTTTACAAAGATAACACATTTCGTGTTTTCTCTTTGCTTCCTTCAGACGAATTTATTCAACGTAGGGTTGCGCCGCCAGATTTTAATATACAGTCAGTCAATCAGTATTCATAGCAGGTAAGACCTATCGTGTTGTTGCTGTTGTTATTGTGGCTTCATCCCTGTCTATCTGGCCGAACAGACCAGTCGACCACCGGTAAAGCAGCTGCGCTTCTGTGGGTCTGGACCCACAGGTACTGTACAGTAAATACACCATGAAGGGAACCGGCCTCCCCTTGTAGACAACGCCTCGCCAGGCTTGGACCGGACCGTGCTTATAAAAATGGCGTCTTAGTTGGGGGGGGGATAAGAGACTTGGGGCCGTAGTCTTAACCTGTGGGAAGGCGTTCACCTTGACCTATCCGTATCTTTTGGAAGTCTTAAAAGGATAGCGATCCCTTGGGAAAGGGAGAGGATTACCTCAGCATAGTGTATCGGTCCAGTACACTATGCCAAGATATTCCTCTCCTGTACCCAAGGGAACGCTATCCTTTTAAGACTACCAAAAGATACGGATAGGGCAAGGTGAACGCCTTCCCGCTATTTAAGACTACGGCCCTTAGTGCCGTCAACGAAGTCGAGACTTTTGTTTGGCTGAAATCATAAGCTGCTGAGTTAACTTTGCGCTATACAGTATGTATCACCTGTTTTTTGTGGCTGATTTTTTTTTTTTTTTGAGAAACAGCAAGAAAGTGTCTTAGTAAAAAATCCAAAATTACTTAAATATTTTTTCAAGTATTTTTCAATAAAAAGTCCACTGATTAGCATCAACTATAGGAATTATTTAGTTACCACTCTGTTTTTCTGTAGACGACACCGTGTTGCCTGCTGGAGCACATTTTGTAAACAATAACACGAACGCCGGATCCCGACGAGTGAAGTAAAGTATATTCTCTCTACCTGCCTTGCTGACGAATATCTGTTACTAAACACCAAGAGATAAACTAGTCTGTAGCAATTGCAGCTTGGCAACTGAAAAGTGTTGCAGGAAACTAAATTGGACTCCCCGACGCATCCTAACTTGCACAGCCATATCTGAAGAACGTCAAGATTTTAAAAGGAAATTTTTCAACAACCGGATGCTCCTTTAAAACAAAAGGTGCATGGATTAACATCAAGGATATGTTTAATGAAGTCTATCCTTATGCTGAAAGAAGTTAAAAAAGATGGCAAACGATGCAGTCAGAGACACGGGCCCGAATTGCCAAAAATAATGAAAGCCATGGGTGGAACAGGTTAGGGATATATTCTTTTATTTTAGTGAACCGTTTGATTTATGTTAAGCTTTACCATGCAAGTGTTACATCTTTAGTCATGTTTTGAAATAATCTCATTTAATGGCATGGGATTTTCCTAGAAAAACTGTGACAATTTCCTAGATTAACATACCTAGGTTAGGACATTCATGGTTCTGTGGACAATGTTAAGCAGAAGCTACAACTGGAATTAAATTATTATGAAATGTTTCCTGTTTATATCTCATCATTTGCTAACATATTCCTATTATGATGGTGAGATGTAAACAGAAAACACTTCAAAATACTTGAATTCCAGTTGTGGGTTTTGCCAAATATTTAGTTAGTGTTTTGAATGACTGATTTGTAAATACTTATGAAATATGAAACTTTAATCATATTGATTTCTCTTGCCTATCACTAATAATTGGCAATGTCTAGCTGTAAAGTATACCTTTTTGGAACTATCAACAACCTGTCTATGTTAATAGATTTAAAAACTTGCTTTTATTTTTATTTTAGGGTTCCTAGCCAGAACATTTATCATATATGTGGTCAGGTGACAACTGAATCATTTCCTTGGGACATTTCTCCCCCTGCTAACCATTTAGGACTATCATACTGATGTTTGGCTTCTTCTGCAGGTGGTGGCCCTGCACCCGCTCCCCTCAGTAACCTGGATGAACTTACATGCAAAATCCTTGGATTCTAAAATGCCACCTTTGTCAGCTGTGCACCAAGATATCTGCTGGCAGAAACCTTTCCACATACAGCCATTGATCCCAACTGGTGAGTTATCTGTTGACTGAATAGGGAGGTTATTCATGGACTGAGTGCTAAATGTAGCAACTAGAGACACATACAGATTGTTCTAAAGATTTGTCGTACAGACCATAATGAACTGCGGCATTGATGGCAAAAGCTAGACAATTGGCCGAAAAATTCCTTTGCGTAAAGGGTGCCTGAACTTTGGGAGGAGTGATAGTACAGTATTAACCCGCACTCTCCATTTATGTTTCACAATTTAGTCACAGAGAAATATGAGGATGTTTGGCACCCTAGTGAATGTCGCAGCTACCCATCCAGGGTGCACAGCGCTACCACGTGTGAGCGCCACTTTGTGTTAATCTGTCCTGTACCGACCGATTTCCAACCTCCGATACCCCCCAGTCCCAAGCAATTTCTGTTTTTTTTTTTTTTTTTTGCTCAAATCTTTGCTTTTGGTGAGAAACATTGAGAATTCATAGAGAAATCGCCCTCGTGAGGCTATAAATGGTGCTACAGGTGATGAGTCAGCCTTACATTTTCCCTCTTTCTCATGGTACCTGGCTAAAGAAAACAAACTATGGAAGGGTTAACTAATTCAAGCCACTTTAAATTACGTATTTATTTATTTATTTGGTACGAATTTATGTGTAGTACAAGACTATATTGGTTTTCACTCATTTATATAGGCAATAGAAGCATTGTTCAGTCACCAAACACATCCACATATGGCACCTTCCTTTATGACATTACCACCTCATCACTTCTGTTTGTTTCTTGCTCTAGCTTCTTTATTTCTTTGTCCTCCACCTTAGGAATTTCTTTCACCGTGAATTTTGTCATTGGAGAAACCGTGGGGCAACATGTCTTTACTGGCCAGGTCACTACTAACAGGTGAAATGCCAAGTGTGGGGGAGAGGGGGAGTCAGGTGGGGCCAGGCAGTATCCCCACTTGACAGCAGATAGAGGAAGGTATCCAGCATATGCCTACCAATAATTACCCATGAAACTTGAAAACTGTGCAAATTATTACCCTTGCAATTGCGTGACGTACTCGTACGTCGATGGGTCTAGCTGTGACAAAACGTTGCGACGTACCCACACGTCGATGGGACGCCTCGGGTTAAAAGGGTTAATGAAGTCTGTATCCAACCCCACCAATTCGACAAGTCTCTCCGAAGCAGAGGCAACTAAAACTTACTCTACTGTCACACCTGTTAAAGTTCAAGCCAATATCTGTTTTCTTGTAATGAAGGGGATAACTGATTTTTTTTTTATGCAAGGAAGAAGGAACCAAAGGCCACAGGCCTGCATACTGTTCCTTCCAAGAAAAGCAAAAATAATACAAAAGAGGGCCAAATTCAAGATCCGTTCATTTCGAGATGCCTGGACACACTGCGTTTGAAAGACTGGAGATCATAGGAAGTAGGAAATACAGACAGAGGAAGACAGTTCCAGAGCTGACCAGTTGCATAAATGAAGGACTGGGAGTAACGGTTAACTCTTGCATTAGAGAGTTGGACAGAAAAGGGATGAGAGTTTGTTGCTAGACGGGATCTCCACATTTTTTCTGTTGTAGTGAAAGGAGTAAGAGATAATTTCATCCTCCGTTATTAAAAGAGAAACCCATTTTTATAATTTATTTATTTCGCTGTTTATTTATTTTTACCTTAGGCAGGCCGTCCTGTGACACAGGCACCAATAGATACACACTCTTTCCTCATGCATTCAAAACCTAACACATATTTATTCTTGCCCATCTATTCCTGGAGACGCCTCAGTGTGCAGAATAATATCTCCCGGGAATATCATTGAGGGCGTACAGTGTCGAACAATGGAGGTACATGGGTGGGGGGAGGGGATGCAGGTGAGGGAATAAAGGAAAGAGGGAATGGAGTGGAAGGGATGGTTGTTATGAGACAGGGAAGGAAAATGGGGAGTTGGAAAGAGGAATGTTGTGGAGGAGGGGAAAGGAATGTAGGTACAATGAGTGTCGAGGGAGGAAGGTATAGGATAGAAAAGATGGAAAAGCAGTGAGAGGTGGTATGTGGGAGGGGAAGGGTTGGAGAGAGAGGGAGTGTTGTGGGAGAGAGTATAGGAAAACAGAGATGGGTAGAGAGGGGGTGAGGAGGGAGAATGGGTGGAGGAGATGGATGTTAAAGGGGAAGGAAGGGTCCAGTGAGAGAAGGCAGAGGAAGAGAGAGAGGGAGATGGGATAGGTGAAAAGGAAGAGAAAAGGAGAGAGGCAGATGGGATAGGTGAAGGGGGAAACAGAGGGAGAGGGTGTTTTTGCAGAAGTCTGTTGTAAGGAAAGGGAGAATAGAGGCTTTGTGGCTCCAAAGGATAGGGTAGTCTTTGGGAGGATGGTATAGCAGAAGTGTTGATGGCATGGTCACATTAACAGTAACACTGGTAGAGATGATGATGATGATGATGATGATAGTAGTGGTCGTAAGTAATTGTAGTTGTGGCAGTAGCAGTAGTAGTAGTAGTAGTAATAGTACGGTAGTAGTAGTAGTAGTAACAACAACAATAATAATAATAATAATAATAATAATAATAATAATAATAATTATAATAACCAGACTATACTGTCAATCACCAGTATACTCGTAACTTTAGCTTTTGACGGAATGATCCAAACACTTATCTTCATTTTCTTGCTTATGTTTCGTGTATTATTATTTTTTCTTACATTATCAGTATATTTTGTTTATGTTTTGTCTTTGTGGTCTTTTATCTCAGTAAAGCTCTCAATCGTTTGGAATTTAAATAAAATAGAAAATACATCACCGGTTTGAAGGGGTTAATGAAAACATTCTCTCCAACCCTTTGTCTCCAATGCCTTTCTCTTCCTCCCTGTCATCATTCCCCCTTTAATTTTATTATTATTGTTTTTTTTTTTAAAGTTCCTTCAGTTTCTTTCTCTTCATCTCCATCATCATTCTCCCATTTATTCACTTCGTCTTTCATTTTAGTTTTCCTCCAAGCCTTTATTTTCCTCTGTTATCATCACTCTGTCTTTCATTACCTCATCCGTTTTCCTCTTAGTTCCCTTCATGCCTTTCTCTTCCTCTCGCTCTTCATTCTCCCTTATATTCCCTGTTTTTCTCAGTTTTCATCCATGTCTTTCTCCTCCTCTCTATCATGATTCTCTCTTGCTTCCCTATTCCTCTTTCCTCTTAGTACCCTTGTCTTTCTCGTCATCTTCATTATCATTCCCCTTTCTTCCCCCTCTTCCTCTTTCATCCAAGTTACCTGTATGTCTCCACATATCTTCATAATTCTGTATTTCCAGGAATTTCTCCCATAATCTCCTCCAACTTTTCTCCCCCATCCAATTACCTAGTCTCTCCTTTCCTCCTCGTCCTCCTCCTGTATCTCCTCCTCCTCTTCCTCCTCCTCCTGTATCTCCTCCTCCTCCTCCTCCTCTTCCTCCTCCTCCTCTTCCTCCTCCTCCTCTTCCTCCTCCTCCTCCTCCTCCTCCTCCTCATCATCATCATCATCATCATCATCATCATCATCATCATCATCATCATCATCATCATCATCATCATTGTTACCTCTATTCTTCTTCCTCTCCTTCCCTCTTATTAGTACACGTGTAGTCATCATCATCATCATCATTATTATTCTGGTAACCCTATTTCCCTAGTTTACATGCAGTTCAGAGAGGAAGGCTTTTTGATAATTTTCGGGACATGGATCAGAGGAGAAGAGAGGCGACAGTGGGAAGGGGGTGGAGATCCCTTACTCTGCATTCATATAGTTGCCTTTTATTGAAAGAAAGAGCAAATCTCCAGAGATCTCGTAGTATCACGTACGGTATAAGGTGCTTTTTAAATGAATAATGTGAAGTTTAAGTGGTCTGTAATTTTTGGTATCAGATAGAATATTGACTCTCTTGGAAGTGACCTAGGCTAACCAAACTTATCCTAACCTAACCTGATCTAACCTAACCAAACCTAATCTGAGGCCACCTAACTTAACCTAACCTAACCCAGCCAAACTTAGCCTGAGCATACCTAACCCAGTCAAACTTAGCCTGAGCATACCTAACCATACCTAACCTAACATGACCTGAATATACCTACCCTGACCCAACTTAATCTGGGCACACCAAACCATACTAAACCTGACCTAACCTACCGTGACTTCAGCTTTTAAATTTGCACATTAGGGGTCAGTTTTCTACAGGGCGGGGGGGGGAGGGGGGACTGTTTTCCATATTTCTGTATTTAGCACAGTGAACGCAACAGTATAAGTAAGTTTTGTGTGTGTGTGGAGAGAAGAGATGTATCACCACTTGTCAAGGAAATTCACCTCTGTACTCTCTTTCTCTCAATGCTTTCTCCACTTCACAGTTAATTATCGCGTTTCCCTGTTTTTATTCTGTTTTATTACTTAAGATGTCCCCCTATATTTTTTCCTTCCTCCCCTCTTTCTTTAATAATGTAATTCCATATACTATTATTTTTTTTGGTTTATTTTTCTTTCGTCTATCATCCCACCCTCAGTTCTGTCATTTTTCCTCCATTTCTTTTTCCTCTTCTTCCACATCCTCCCTTTCCTCTTTCCCTCCCTCATGTTCCTCTCCCCTCTATTTTTCCCTTCCATCTCCCCTCTTTATCGCTTTCTTACCAGTCTTACTCTTCCCTCACCTCCTCTTTTCATCTTCTATCCTTCCACTTCCTCCCTTGCCGCTTTCTTCTCTCATTCCTCCCTTTCTTTCTCCCTCTTCTCTCTCACACTTCCCTTATGGCCTCCCTCTTCCCACTCTGACCCCCTTTTCTTTCCTCCCATTTTTTTTTCTTTCCTCATTTCCTTCTTCCCTTCCTTTCTTTTTCCCTTTTCTCCGCTCCCACGTCTCCTACATTATTAAATTTATTATATTCGTTCGGGTACGTTATATTACTTTTCACGACAGTCACTTTTCTGAACATGGTTAGAACTATTCTCGTGGGTTAAGGAAGCTCCCTAACACCTCTTCCTAAGCGATTTTTTTTTTTCTAAGCTCCCTAACACCTCTTCCTAAGTGAATTATTTTGCTTATTACACCTTGCTTTCCACTTCTGAGTTGTGTAAATATTATAATATCACCGTATGCTGCATAAATAACGTACAAAACTATATTAATCCAGCCCTACCCAAAACAAATCGCCAATGAAGAGGTGTTAGGAAGACTCCTTAACTGACGAGAATACGGACCTTGGAGTGACGGCCTTGCATAGGTTCGATCCCCGGGTTTTCGGACATGTGATACCACCAAGGGAAGTAGGCGGGTCATCTACCCTTAATTATACTGTACTACCCTAACTGTGCTACGTTAGACTAGCCTCGGGACCCTACACCTCGAAGGGGGCAATGGGAGTCACGGTTGAATGTTACTCGTCACCCTGTTTTTATTTATTTATTTATTTTACATTTACATACAAATTATCCAGTGGCTGATGTTAACGATCGCTCATCCCAGAATTAAATATTCTTATAAGGCTGTACTGTATGTTTAATTGATTTATGCTGCGTCAGGAATGTGTATGTGTGTATGGTGGAGGTGGGGAAGGAGACCGAGGAAGAGAGTGGAGAGGTGTATAAATGGTGGTGGTGTGCGATGGAGGAAGAGCAGCCTGATAGCGGAGGATGGAGCGCCGTGGAGACTCTTCATTCGTTGCTATCCCGTCTGAAATCAAGGCGTCCACTATGGATAGATAGATAGACCGAGTGGTGGATAGATTAATAGACTGATTGAATGACTGACAGACAGATAGATAGACAAACAGACAGAGAGACAGAGCACAGCCTAAAAAACTGACATACTGTGGTGTCATATCGATGTGCGGTATCTAATATTCCATGCATAACAATGAACGCTAAATTGGTTCTGGTTTATAGGTATACCGAACAAATCTGTGGAGTGTAATTTACGGATAATAGCTTTGTAATTAGTCGGACGCAATTATTGACAAACTACAGTGCATAACTTTGATGTAAATTAACAAACTGTAAGGGAGATGTCAAAGGAATGTAGGTTTTGTGTGTCTGTCTACTTATCCGTGCCTTAACACATCACATAACGAGGTGTGTGTGTGTGTGTGTGTGTGTGTGTGTGTGTGTGTGTGTGAAATGTCGAGAATGAAAGATTTATTACCTCTATTCATTTTCGATAAGTTTATGCCTTTGACGCCTCGACGCCTCGGAACCCCCCCCCCCCCCCCCCCCCCACCCTCACCTTACCCCACTCAGCCAAAATCAGATTCAAGAGACTGTTTTTTGAAAGGCTGGGATTTTTTTTTCTTTTTTAATATCGATTAAACACATTCCATACCACTTCGAGAAACATCAGTCCTGTATGAGACAACCTTAGCCTGTATTCAGTATGGACGGTGGGTGTTGGCGCCGAAGTGGTGACATGTGGAGGTGTATGGTACTTAGGAGAACAATTGGGACTTAAAACCTATGCCCAGTAAATATTCTAAGTGACGTGGAAAGCATCGTAGCATCTTTGCCTTACCGATTTGTTTTGCATATAGCACCTTGATATTTTTTATGTATTATTTTTATATATAGCTTTCATTTCGATATAGTTTGCATCAATAACCTACAAAAGGATACTAAGGTGTAATATGCAGAATAGATCACCAAGAAAAGAGTGTTACGAAGCCTACAGTGCCACTCAGAATCCGACCCTTATTTTCAGTGTCCATGAAGGGGGGACAGAGAGAGAGAGAGAGAGAGAGAGAGAGAGAGAGAG
>JAGKTI010030604.1:0-12344 GCA_018397915.1 Birgus latro
ATGCTATATGTGCATTATTTATGTGAAAAGGGACCTAAATAAGTGCTATACATGTCCAGTAGGGAGGTAGGAAGGTAGTTTTCTGATTTAGGTTAGGTTAGGTTAGGGTCATGAAAAACCAGTGCTGGAGCTTCAGGACCAATATCTGGACAAAACCAATATCCGGACATGCCTTTGGCTCTATTATGTCGGATAATGGAGGGATTACTGTATATAAAAAAGGAAGGGAGAAGCCTGAGTGATATTTATATTCACCTGGAACTACCTAATTTATATGTATTGTCTAGATTTCCTACGACTTATTTCTTAGCATATACATTAGCAGCTGACATTTTCAACTCTTGGCTACCGAGATAAGTACAGTACATTCAGTTCACTCTCGTCCTTCAACCTGTAGGGACGTCGTAATCGTGCCCCTCCATTTCTGCCACTTTTGTGCCCAATATAAAAGGCCTTGTGACCTCTACCCCTACTAAACATCGTGTGGGAAGTGGTAAAGGACTGTAGATATATATAAGTGTAATAAAGTACTAGAAATAATAAAGTGTGAGTGTGTATATGAGTAAGAAATGACAGAATGCCAGCGGAGAATTAGAGTGAGTGGGAGGCTAGTAGGTGCTTGTATTTTAAAATGCTTTCACAGTGTTTTTTTTTTGGAGTATGGATTCGAAACTACTTGGAAATCATTGCATAGTGTTTCTAGAGATAATATGAGGCAGTGGTATTCATATTACGGGATATCGGGAAGTGTACAGTGGAGACTTAGTTACCCAATTTCAGAAGTCTCCACCTACCCCTACTAAACATCGTGTGGGAAGTGGTAAAGGACTGTAGATATATATAAGTGTAATAAAGTACTAGAAATAATAAAGTGTGAGTGTGTATATGAGTAAGAAATGACAGAATGCCAGCGGAGAATTAGAGTGAGTGGGAGGCTAGTACATGCTTGTATTTTAAAATGCTTTCACTGTGTTTTTTTTTCGGAGTATGGATTCCAAACTACTTGGAAATCATTGCATAGTGTTTCTAGAGATAATATGAGGCAGTGGTATTCATATTACGGGATATCGGGAAGTGTACAGTGGAGACTTAGTTACCCAACATCAGAAGTCTCCACAAGTCCTACGGTAGTTGATGAGTGCTAAAAAAACATCCCAGGAGAAAGCTGAAGGTATGTGCCATATGCATATGTAATTATAATATTCTAGGACTAATAACTGTTTTTTGGCAAATATTTTTAAAAAGTCAGTCGGAGCACGGATTTTCCCCGCGGGATGGGCACGGCGCACCTCCGACAACCCCGCGCTTAAAGGGTTAAACATGGTATCTTCCTCGTTGCCATCTGTTGAACCCTCTCTAGTTTATCAATATACTTCTTCAAATGAGGTGACCATACCACAGCCGCATACTCTAGTCTTTTTCTTATCATGGTCACTATCATCTCCCTCAACATTTCCTCATCCATATACTGTAATTAAAAGCCACTCTGATGTTAGTCAGTAATCTATAAGTATTAAGTTCCTTCAATAATTTTGTTAATATGCTTTTCTGGTGACAAGTCATCCTGAATAATCACTCCCAAGTCTTTTTCATCCTTTCTTTTACTAATTATCTCATTGCTCATTTTATATGTCCAGTGCGGTCTTCTTTCATTTATTCCCATTTCTGATACATGACACTTCTTGGCATTAAAATCAATTTTCCAAGTCTGGCTCCAGCTGTGGAGTTTGTCCAAGTCCTCTTGCAGTTCTTTACAACTATCAGTACATTTAATATGTTTCATTATTTTAGCATCATCTGCAACATATTCATGTAACTATTCAAACCCTCTGGCAAATCACTTACATATATCAGAAACATTATCGGGGATGGGACGACAGAGCCCTGGGGTACTTCACTAGTCACATTTCTCCACTGCGAAACCTCGTCTCTTATAACTGTCCTCATCTGCCTTCCTATCAAATAATCTCCCATCCACTTTAATAGTTTCGCATGCACCCCTCCAAAGATTTTCAACTTCCACAATAGTCTCCTACAGGACACCCTGTCAAATGCTTTCTTGAGATCCAGACAGACACAGTCCGCCCATCCCTCTCTTTCCTGTACGACACCTATTACCCTACTGTAGAAACTTAATAGGTTAGTAACACATGATCTTCCTTCCCTAAATCCAAACCATCTTGGTGTTATCACTTCATTTTCTTCTAAATGCTTTATCCATCTTTTTCTAATAATTTTCTCACAGATTTTACAAACAATACTAGTAAGTGACACAGATCTGTAATTAAGTGGATCCTCCCTATCTCCTCCCTTGAAGATTGGCACAATACTTGCTCTTTTCCAATCTTTAGGTAACTGTCTATTTTCCAGCGAGGTCTTGATGATGACATAAACTGGCCAAACTAACTGGTCTGCACATTTCTTCAGGATCCACCCAGCCACACCATCTGGTCCCATTGCTTTTCTCATATCCAAATCCCTCATCAGCTGTAGCACCTCATTCACATCAACTGTAATTTCTGCCATTCCCGTCAGCCTGGGTTCCATGTCAGGCTCCCTAAATTCCTCCTCCAATACATAAACTGACTGCAGCTTGTTGTTCATTATTTCACACAATTATTCCTCTCTTTCGTATGTTTCATCTCCATCCCTCAATTGTATTATACTGTCCTTACCTTTCATTTCACTATTTACAAATCTATAAAATAGTTTTGGCTCTTTTTTACATTTAGATTCAATACCTTTTTCGTATTTCTTTTCCCCTTTTCTCCGCACCCATACATATTTATTTCTTACCTGCTTGTACTCCTCCCAAGCCCTTTCACTATACCTTCTTCTCACTTTACTCCATGCTTTTATTCTTGCCTCTTGTGCCATCCTACATCTGTTGTTAAACCTGTCTTTCTTCCTTTCCACAGCTGCAGAAAATTTTGTGACTATCTATCTATCTATTGCAAGACGCCTTGATCCCGAACAGGGTGGCCACAAACAAATCGCCTCCATGTCACTCTGTCCCCTGCCATTTCACTACCATGCTCCCAATTCACACCCCCCTCTCTCATATACCTCTCCACTCCATCCCTCCATCTCATCCTCGTCCTCCCCCTCCCTCTCGCCCCCTCCACCTCACTCACATACACTCTCCTCATCAGTCTTTCACTCTCCATCCTCTCCACATGCCCAAACCACCTTAACGTGTTTCTCCTAACGCTTCCCATCACGTCCTCAAGCACACCACAACGCTCCTTCACTTCCTCATTTGTTAGTCTGTCTCTCCATGTGACTCCACATGCTCCTCTCAAATAACTCATTTCCACTGCTCTCACTCTTGACTTCTGTCCTTCCAACAGGGTCCAAGCTTCACTTCCATATGTCAGAGTTGGTATCACAATACTGTCATGTAACAACTTTTTCACTTCCATGCTCACCTCCCTGTTTCTTATCACTGCTTTCAATGAACCAGCAACCTTCCTTCCCTGCTGCACCCTTTCGAGCACTTCACCCTCCAGACTTCCATCCTTACTCATCACACTGCCCAAGTACATAAAGTCACTCACATTCTCCATATCCTTCCCATCCAATCTCACTGTACATTCACTTGCTTCACTTCTCTCGAAGATCATCACTTTACTCTTTCCCACATTCACCTTTAGATTCTGTTTCTTAAACACTCTCTCAAACTCATCTACCAAGCCTTGCAGCTCCCCTTCGTCTTCACTCAACAACATAGTATCATCTGCAAACAACAGTACAGGGAGTTTCCAAACACTGCCCTCTCTCACTAGGGCCGCTCCAACATCCACTGCCCGACCTTGTATCTCTTTTATAACCCCATCCATATACAGATTGAACAACCATGGAGACGACACATCCTTGTTTCAATCCAACCTTCAAATGGAAAGATTCACTCAGTTTGCTATCCACACGCACTGCAGCCTTAGCACCCTCATACATACTCTTCACTGCCTTCAACAACTTCCCATCCACTCCATATATTCTTAACCCTTTCGCGCACGGTACCGCGATTTGTGTTCATGTGGTGTGGTGTGCCAAGGCACAGGACTGCAAATCGCGTGAAAACGCGAAAAAAATTAATCAAAAAATAAGTTTTCGGTCGATTTGCATCAAATTTTGTAGCATTCTAGCAGCCATGTGTCTCTCCCGAGGTAATACTTTGGCAACACTGCAATGACTCCTATGTGCCTGTATGTAGTGATAGAATCTCAGTGCTCCACTAGCAGCCAGACAGCAGGGTCATGCTGTGTTGTGTTGTCCCTTTAAATCTGCCATTTTCCCCCTCCCACCTGATTCTGAAGCCATTATTGAAATATTGTGACTGTACAGTGTTTTTTACTATACTGTGAAGTGATTGTGTCTACTGAACATAGATATATTGTTTGTAAAGCATTGGGGCCCGTTATCAGCTGTTAGGCCTCGAGGCAGAGTCTGGTTTGTTATAGCGGGGTTTCCACTCACCCTGCCCATAAAATGATGTATTTTACCCTTATAGTGAAGACATTACTTATATCTGTAAAACATATAGTGCCTGGATTAGTGAAATAACTGACCTACCATAGCAGGTATTATGTTATGCCATAGAGATACACAGACATATGCATTAGTTGCTAAGGGAACAGGCGGTCTCTTACGCCATACAGTAGGGAAGGGAATAACAGAAGAGGCTGGGATGGAATCATTGATAGTGTTTTATATTGTATATGGTTCAGTGTGAAATATACGTATAAAATAGTGCAGCAAGTGTTCACCGAGAAATATTACGTGCATTGACTGACAGCAGAAAGTTACGTAATGGTCAGAGACAAGAAAATACGCCACACAGCGACACATACAGTAAGACCTCACTATAACGGACTAATTGGGGCTCAGGCCAGTCCGAAATATGCGATTTTATGATAAAAGCGACATCCGGACTTACCTCTGCTAATCCGGACTTTTTCCGATATATCAGACATCAGTCCGGATTGCATCGGTAGTTTTCACCACCATTGCAGTATTGTACTGTGTTATACCTTCAATACATTAATCAAATGGTATAATAATACTGTACTATGCACTGAAAAACATGTCTTTTACTTGTCTTATTGTGGTGAACATAGCTGAAGTTGTCATGAAGTCCGGACTGCTTTCTGGTTATATCGGACTTTTTCCGATATACAGGGGTTTAGTCCAGTAGCTCCTCGAGTCCGGTAAAAGCGAATTCCGGTCTACTGAAGTCTGTTATATCGAGGTTTTACTGTATATGACATTATATATACGTATGTTGTGCAGCGAATGTTCGTGGAGAAATCTACTGTGTGCATCGCATGTGTTAGGCAAACGTGGTGCAAGGAACAGAGAATATGCAGCACACACACACATACACACACACGCATACACACACACACACACACACACACACACACACACACACACACACACACACACACACACACACACACACACTCA
Organism: Birgus latro; assembly: GCA_018397915.1. Classification (NCBI taxonomy): domain Eukaryota; kingdom Metazoa; phylum Arthropoda; class Malacostraca; order Decapoda; family Coenobitidae; genus Birgus; species Birgus latro. The sequence continues at coordinate 5,467 of JAGKTI010030604.1, forward strand.
TGCACCCATGAACACACACAAAACTCACACACTAACTCAATCATCTTCAATTCCTTCAAGTTCCTGCCAGCAGCTCAACACCTCTGGAGCAAGTGAGTTATCCATATTTTGTTGATTTGTATATTGACCTGTTTCTACATTTCTATATTTTTTTCACAAATAAGTATTGTTTTTTACATATACACATATGAGATGGAAGAAAGTTCAGCTTTAGCAAAAAGACTAGTGGAAATGTCGAGTTACTGAGAGCACTATCAAAGAGCTTATGATATTTCTCGTGTATAATTTGAGTAAAAAAAAAAAATAATAAAACGTAATGAGCGAAAATATGTAAGTATTCGTGAGGCAGGGAAATTGAGTGTTTTTATCTCGCCTGCGGGCGAGGAAGAGTGTTCTATCTTTGTCGTCCATTTACTCCAAAACTACTGAACGTATCAATTTCCTGTAAGAACCATGATAAAGATCAGTGAATTCTACATATGTACAGGACATAACTATGTAATTTCTCTAATGAAAAGTTGTGGTTACGTGGGCGGTTATTGTGCACGCATGACGAAAGTGCACCACAGCCGTGAGTACCATGTAATTTTTTGCGATTTACTCGGAAACTATGAAGCGTATCAAAACAAAAAGGTATCAGGAGAAAGCTTATGAAATTCTACATAAGATTATGTAATAAAAACGTAAGGTTTATGAGAAAACTTCTGCAGTATACCTCCCTGAACAAAAATCAATTTTTTTACAAAAATGGCTTTTAGTTTTTGGCTATTTTCTCGAAAACTACAAATCGCATCACAAACGGACATACCTCATTAGAAAGCCAATGAAATTCTCTATCAAAATTTATAATAACATTTTTTTGTATGATGGAAAACACTCGAACGACGATGTTGGGAAGTGAGATCAACGTTCCAAAATGTTTATTCACGGCAGCCTTGTGTACTTTTATTCGTATTTTTCTGGTTTTTCTTTTGGCTTATCAGCTAGAACAAACATCGGCGAATAAGACGATGTGAGTTTCAGGGCAACATTTTGAGGTTTGGGTGGTGAAAATGAGGCAAGAATACATGTAATTTGTGTACTGTGCTCTGCCAGCAGAGCACGCGGTGGAGTAAAATCGTGAGCCATGAAACTTAATAAAACTTACCGTGCGCGAAAGGGTTAATACCTTCCACAAACCTTGTCTATCCACCCTGTCATATGCTTTCCCCAGATCCATGAAGGCTGCATACAACTTCTTGCCCTTCTCTAGAAACTTTTGTGACATACTTAGTAATTCCTGTTTTATACACTTCTATAAAAAACTCATATTTTTCATCAACATTTGTGATCATATTCATTTCACTCCAGTCTACATTTTGGAAAAAGTTCCTCAGGGAAGCAAAGTTTGCCTTCCCATAATTGCATTTATTTTCTCTGTGTTTTTCATCTCTTTCTCCTTCCCTTACTCCCACCACTTCCATCTCAATTACCAGATGATCACTTTTACCAAAGGGGCATTTGTAGGTTAGGTTTCTCACATCAATTGGGTCCTTTGTGAATACTAGGTCGAGCCTTGATGGTTTGTTGTCACCCCTAATTCATGAATTTTCTTTAATCAATTGGGTTAACATGTTTTCCATCACCAGTTCCATTAATTTATTTCCCCATGATTCCTCATTGTTCCCAGCATCTATACTTTCCCAATCAACTTCTCTACAGTTAAAATCTCCCATTATTATTATCTATTTCTTCACTCAATTAACATCTTTAGCTTAATAATGGATTCTCTTATTAACTGTTCGTAATCTTCCTTCGTCCATGTCCTAGTTTGGGGGGGGCATATAAAATGCTATTACATCTATTTTTTCTCCATAACTGTCCTCTATTTCAATTCCCAAAAGTTCAGCCATGGTATTTTCAATTTCAATATTCTTTGGTCTTAGGTCATTATGGGTTAATATCATTATACCTCCCCCAAAGTTACCTTTTCTGTCCTTCCTCCAAATGTTATAACTGTTCCATCCAAATAATTTTGTATCGACATCTTGGGGCAATTTAGTCTCCACCAAGCAAACAATTTCAGGTTTATTTTCATTTACATAGTTTCCAATTTCCTCTTTCTTAGATATTAACCCATCTACATTACTGTACATGATACTCAGATTTACTGCACTGTTTTTATCTTTACTCATTCTTCTCTTTTTCATATTTCCATCCTTCCCCTTTGTTTCCTTCACTTCTAATTCCTCACATACCACTTCCTTACTTTCATATCCATTACTCTCCCCAAAAAAAATTTACGTTCTTCCTCTGTCCTCCTGTCATTTTTTTTTCCTTTATTTGGTCCTTGAAAGATTTTAAAACTTCTCTTTCTTCTTCATTCAAATCTTTTCTTACTATAATATTTTCCATCCCTGCCTCTTTACTTAGTTTCCAGGTCACCTTAAGTATATCATTTACTACATTTTCTGATGACAGCTTAACTCTAATTGGTCTTGCTTCCCCTTTCTTATATGGCCCTATCCTCTTTACTTCCTCAATTTCTTTTCCCCATTTGTTTCCTTCGGGATCGATCTTGCCCAATATTTTCCTCACTTCATACGAGTCTCTCTTGAGTCTCACAGACCCAACCTTTTCTTCCTCCTCCCTGTTTCCAAATATTAAGACCTGGGCAGTAAAGGAAGAAGATATTCGCAGGTTCAAACGTACAGAAATGACAATGATTAGGTGGATGTGCAGTGCGTCCCTGCGTGCAAGGCCTGGGGGGGCTGGGCTTACGATAGAAGAGTTGAGAGGTAGGATGGGACTGGAGTGTATTGGTGTTGTGATGAGGAGAGGCAGGCTGAGGTGGTTTGGACATGTGGAGAGGATGGGAGAGGATAATTGGGTACAGAGGGTGAGAGGTGTTAATATTGGGGGAGGGGTTGGGAGGGGTAGACCGAGAAAGACATGGGATGAGGTCATTAAATGTGACTTAAGGGTTAAGGGACTGAATAGGGAGGCTGCCAGAGATCGAGCAGCATGGAGAGCCGCCATTAGGTGACCAAGGCCGACACATGCAAGCATGTTGGAGCCTTCAAAAATGAGCGANTGTTCCTTTCTACTGTTTCTCTCACTATTTTCTCTTTTTTCTTCAATATTTTCACTACATTTACTTCCATTTTTTTCTTGTTCATTTCCCTTTCTTCCTGAATAATTTCCCTTAAGCTGACCACTTCTTTCTGTTCTTCTTCCACATGTGCCCACTTTGCCTTTGGCTCTTCTAACACACTACTTACCTTCTCTGTTTTGTTACTGCTGTCTTCTAGTTTTCTCCTTAATTCAATATTTTCTCGCTTCAAATTCTCGATCTCCTGGTTCGCCGTCTCATTGGCCTGCATCAAACTCTATACAGTATAGTATTTTCAGGCATGTTTCTTGATACTACTAGATCCTCCACTTTCAATTCTAGATCACTAATTCTCATAATCAACGTTTTGACTAAATCCCTAATATTTATTTCACTGTCAAAACTTGGTTCTTGGTTCTTGGTTTTGAGTTAGGGCTTTCACTTCCGAGGGCGTCGGATGAGCCTTTCCTGTGGCTTATGGAGCAGATGGCTTAGCTAGATGCGATAAAGTTGCCTGGACTTCCGTAAGAAGACGCACACCAGGCGAATTACTTGTTGCCTTAGGTGATGGTTCAGACCTACACTTCCAAGGAGTACTGGCAGGGTGAAGTCTCGTACACCTAAGATAGACAGACGATTTCTCAGTTCTGTGTGCATGGAGTGAAATCTTGGGCAGTGCAGCAAAAATTGATCGACTGTTTCCTCTTGATCCCTGCACCACTGACAGTAAGGGTCCAGCGCCAGGCGTAGGCGGTGAAGATGGGACGCCAGACCAACGTGTCCAATGCGCAGTCTGGTGAGTGCCACATCCAAGGCACATGAGGTAGCATGGGCCCAAGGGTGATAAGAAAAGTCCGTGCGGTAAGCCCCTAAGGTGGAGGAGGGGAGATCAGCTGCCAAGGCCGAGTCCCAGGCCTTTCCACTAGCAACCGCCAGAAGCCTGGTATGGGTTGCCTTTTGAAGTGGGAGAGTCTCCACAGCAGCTGAGGTCAAAGCCAGCTTTGCAGCCCTGTCGACTATCTCTCTGCCTCTGACGCCCACATGAGATGGTATCCACTGAAGGTGAAATACCCAATTCTCCTGGAGAAGTTGACTGAGCAGGGTTTGGATCTCATAAAGATGTCTCGCTGAATGAGCCTTGGGGGACACAATAAGGTGCAGTGCTGCCAGACAATCAGAATAAATGACCACCTTCTGGGGTGTGAGATGAGCTCTGATGAAGGCCAAGGCCTTCAAGATGGCGAAAAGTTCCGATGTGACAGTCATGGTGTGCGTCCAAGCGCCACCTTTTACATATTGAGAGGTCCACTAGGTAGATTGCCGCAGAGGATGCTGCGGGTGTTGTGGAGTATGAACCGTCAGCAAACACTTCAAAGTATCCTGCATATGCTGTGTCCGACAGCTCCCTGTACAATGCTGGTGCAAGGTGTCCATCGCGAGATTTGTCAAAAGTCTCCGTCTGGCAAAATGATACAAGAGGAGAGAGGTCCCTCAAAGGTGGTGTTGAGGGGCTGACGGGATGGTGGTGGCAGCGAGAGGGACCTGTACACCCAGAGAGCCCTGATTAACCTCTTCATTACCGAATTCCACATATGTTTACTCCTGCATACATAAAAAAAAGTTCGGCTGAGAAACCGAATTCACTCACGTATACGGGCGTATACATGAGATAGATAGGAACATGCAGGGGAGCTAAATACTCGGTTTGGGCTGAAATAATGATGCCACGTGTTGTGACTGAATGGCAACCAGCTATAACGTCACGAACCCCTGTCATGGCTCTGGCATGTGTCATAGATTTATGCCAATGAGCTCAATTTGTTTGGGGGCATATTGTATAATATATATTTTGATTTTGTTATATATATATATATATATATATATATATATATATACCTATAATACAGAACAAATGTGATTGTTGGTATCAGCTCATGGTTGCCTAGCAACGAGTCCGGAGTTGCTGTACCCGCGGGTGGGGGGAGGGAGGGAGGGAAACACGTGCTTGCAGGACAGTTACCCAATTTCCTCGTGATAGGAGATACGCAGGATCGCCATGGCGTCATCTGACAGTGAAAGTGATGTGGAAATGGAATGGGATAGTGAACTGGAGGGGTCAGATGACAATGAGACTTAGTCTGACTCAGACGAAGATTATATGCCTGAAAATGACAGTTCAGTGAGCAGTGATGACGAGAGTGAGGAGGAAAGTCACACTTCCGACACTAGTTCAGCAGTGTCACAAAGAGGGCAAGACAAAGCTGAGCAGAAAACAGTGCCCTGCCTGCCTTCAGCAGCCTGGTTTGTGTTCCACCGAACACTTCCAGGTCTGGCATGCCCAGTGATTCACTCACCTGCTTCAGTGCACCTGCCTCGGAGTGCACCAGGTGCGCCAGCCTCGGAGTGCGCCACCCTACTCACCTACCTCCCCTGCCTCACCTACCTCCCCTGCCTCACCTACCTCTCCTGCCTCACCCATCTCACTTACCTCAGGTCTACTTACTACATATCTCATCTGCCTCGGATTTATCTACTACATAGCTCACCTAAAGCCTACACTATGACAAGGTAAATAATTACAAACATTTTATCACATTATATCCTTCCCATCCAATCTCACTGTACATTCATTGGCTTCACTTCTTTCAAAGACCATTCACTCACATTCTCCATATCCTTCCCATCCAATCTCACTGTACATTCACTGGCTTCACTTCTTTCGATGACCATCATTTTACTCTTCCCTACATTCACCTTTACATTCCGTTTCTTACACACTCTCCCAAACTCATCCACCAAGCCTTCGCTCAATAACACAGTATCATCTGCAAACAACTGTACAGGGAGTTTCCAAACACTGCCCTCTCTCACTAGGGCAGCTCCAACATCCACTGCCCGACGTTGTATCTCTTTTATAACCCCATCTGTGTACAGATTGAACAACCATGGAGACATGGCACATCCTTGTTTCAATCCAACCTTCAAATGGAAAGATTCACTCAGTTTGCCATCCACATGCACTGCAGCCTTAGCACCCTCATACATACTCTTCACTGCCTTCAACAACTTCCCATCCACTCCATATATTCTTAATACCTTCCACAAACCTTGTCTATCCACCCTGTCATATGCTTTCTCCAGATCCATGAAGGCTGCATACAACTTCTTGCCCTTCTCTAGAAACTTTTCCACTAAGGATCTAAGAATGAATATCTGGTCTACACAACCTCTACCCTTCCTAAAACCTCCTTGTTCTTCTCCAACTAATTCCTCTGTAATTTCCCTAACTCTGTCAATAAGTATCCTACCATATACTTTTCCTATTACACTGAGAAGGCAAATGCCCCTATGATTACCACACACTGCTTTTTCCCCTTTTCCTTTGTACAGAGGAATAATTATACCTGACTTCCAATCCTCTGGGACTCTACCCTCCTCCCAAGCCAATCTGCACACCTTCCACATCCATTCTATTACTATCTCTCCCCCATGCTTCAGCATTTAGGGGAGGCGGTAGCTCGATCGGTAGAGAGTTGGCTTGCGGTCCCGTGGGACCCAGGTTCGAATCCTCGCTGGTGCAGGGAACAGTTTAAGGATTTGAATTTCATTAAATCAGGCTTTACTGATCTACCAGAAGACCCGCCGACATGTCGTAAAAATGACCCCGCTAATACCAATACACCAGTCCTGTATGAGACAGCCCTAGCATGTATTCAATATGGACGGTGGGTGTTAAGCGCCGAAGTGGTGACATGTAGATTGTAGGAGGACGACTGGGCCTTGATAG